>CM042012.1:117242297-117424797 GCA_023525715.1 Cichorium intybus
CATTCAAACAGACTGGTGTACTGTTCAATGAGACAAACTGCATTACGGAGAGTTTCACTTCTTTCTTGTAAAGTAGATTGCTGCCCAGATAATTGATTGATTGTAGACATTGTTGAGATAAAACGTTGAATATCTACAGGCATTTGGATCACAAGCATTTGCAAATTATAATGCGCTACCTTTATACGCTCATCTGGTATCATACGTGTTATTTGGTAATCAAATTTCTCCAATTGTTCTTGGACATGGCGAAAAGCCCTGGTCATCAATAACACGTGAGTGTCAACCAATCTATTTATACGTTCGTCGAGATCTGTTAACTCATTATGTAAGACATTATCAACGGTTGTATCCTGATATAAAAATAGAAAAGCAGTTCAGTGAAAACCAATTTCACATGTTAGAAAATTTAAAGTAATTAACAAAATGAAAATAATTATGATAGCTTACAACTCTGCTTGAGGAACCCCTTTGGTGATCCATTGATCATTATGAGTAACTTAATGAATGAAATCGGTTTGAAGTTTCTTTATATAAAGGGTAGTACATGACTTTTCACTGCATTAGTTAGTAGCAGAAACTCATGTTGACAAGACAATACATGACAAGACAATACACTGCTCCCTATTACAGGACACCATAGAGTACCCATATGGACATGACATTTCACTGCATGGACATTATACGGGCTCCCATGGGCTGCGTTTTCCTCTAGATGGGCTGCGTTTTCCTGTAGATGGGCTGCGTTTTCCGTATGCAGAAAATGTCGTTGACAAGACAAGACAGGACACTATAGTGTACGTTGTATGTCATGATGAGTTGTCGTTTCATCTATTACTGATAGGACTGTCACTATCACTGATAACTCAATACTATACATAGCGTAGCGTGTTGCATCAAAGCTTCAGTTGTAGTTTCAACTTTTTAATATCGCCAGTAATTTATGTAGTCATGTGACAGATGACTATTAATAATTATATAGTTATAATAATTACGTCAAAGGAAGTAAAAGTGAGCATTCAATAGAATAGAAATCAAAGATGATCCCATGAAACTGGTATTACAACCTAAAAATAACGTAATTGTAAAAACAATTAAACCCCCATTTAGCTCAAATCCACGGTAGGATAAACAGCTTTACTCTGTGACATGCTACTAGAGTCACCTCTTATGCTCGTTTTCCCTTTATTGTCTGAACCACGACGTTTGCCTGATCCTTCTGGTTTACGGGTTGGAACTAACGCAGGACATGTAGTTCTTGTGTGACCCCTTTGATGGCAACGAGAACATTCTTTTATTATTGGACCCTCACCTTGTGACGGAATACGATCCATATTTCTCGGTCTTCCAGGTAGACGTCTGTCCATGACTGGGGGTCTTACAAAAATCAAATCGTCCGGTGTCTCCCAATCACAAGGGGTGGGTAGAGGGTTGATAATGGACTCGTACGTCTTTCTATAAAACACAACCAGATATGCATTGTGCACCCATCCAGTGCAATCTCCATGGTTTAAGCTGTTTAAAACTCTTATTAGATGGCCACAAGGTATGTCAGATAGTTGCCACTTTCGACATGAACACGTTGCCTCTGCAAAATCGACAATCGCATCCCTAAGGAAGTCTACAACCTGGAATCTTGTACTTGAAATTGGATGGACTAGCCAGTTGCTGCTTTTAGTCATCCTTTTACGAATCTTTGCTTCCGCCCATGGAGTAAGTGTTGTTTTTATATCATCTAAATAAATATTTCAAGTTAGTGGGTCAAAATTTTCAATACAAAGTAAATACGACAACGTTATTAGTGTATCATGAACGATGTAAGTCTTACTTGCACGATTGCGGCGTTCAAAATACCATTGCTGCATTGTTGTTCGAAAAAAGTCAATGAGCATCAAGACTGGCATCTTTCTGGCGTAGCGGGATAGTGCGTTTATGGACTCCGTGCTGTTAGATGTCATCATATTATACCGCATGCCTTCAAATCTAGACCGAGCCCATTTTTCTGGACATGCCCTGTCCAAGTATGCATACAATTTAGGATTATAATTGTTAATCCTTTGCATCCAATCATTAAATTCTTTGATTGTATATGCTTTACACGCCCCCCAAAAGAATGACTTGATGCTTTTCTTGGATCCAAACTTGGTCACTACATTAGAATATAAATGATGACCACAAATTCCATGATGTGAGGTCGGGAAAATGTTTTCAATGGCTGCGACTATTGCCGCATGCCTATCAGATATGAAACTAAGAGATCCCATGTCGCCAACGCAATCGTGCAGTTTCTCCATGAACCAAGACAATGTTTCCGTGCACTCGCTCTTGCATATTGCATATGCTACCGGTAATATTTGATTATTACCATCCATTGCAACTGCCAATAACATAGTGCCCTTGAAGTCGCCCTTGAGGTGGGCAGCGTCTACCACCAATGTAGGTCTACACCAATTGCGGAAAGCAGTTAACTACAAAAAAGTTTGTTGTGTTATTGATACGGTTACACTTGTATAGTGGTTGTGAAATTTATTAGTTACATCAATACTTACAGCGCAGCCTAATGAAATATATATAAATTGAAATCGATCGTCACCATCTTTTCTGATTGAAGTTACCATTCCAGGATTATGCTTTTGCAAGTTGTAGCAATACACAGGGAGTCTTGTGAACGATTCCGCTGGATCACCCCTTAACAGATACAATGCATGTTGTTTCGCCCTCCATGCTTGTTTGTAACTAATATCAATTCTGTACTTCGAATTGATATCACGAATTATGTCGTTGCCACGATATACCCTACTTTGGTTGGCAGCCATAACCTCAGACAAAAGATGACCCAATACTTTCTTGTTTGCTTGGCGATGGTTTGGGTTGAGTTGTGAAGACGAGCACGTGTGTTCATCAACAATCTTAGTGCATTGGAATGAGCTGTCACCGCCTTTTTCTGATGTGGCTGTAAAACACAAACTACAGTTATCTGGACAACAAATAGCCTCATACCTTGTTTTTGTTGATATTCTAACTTTGTATTGAAAGCCTTCGGTCATACTTTTAACACCAAGTGCATGTTTCATAGCGTCTTTGTCTTTATAGGCTTGGAAAACTCTAATATTTTGTGATGGGTGGTGGCTGTAAGATGAGGTTTTTATTTTTGATGGTACAGGACATGGCGGCGGCTGTGGCATACCGTACAACAATGTGCTTTTTAACCGATTGTGTCGGGCATCCTCCGACCCTCCTTCGTGGTCGTTTTGATCAGCCGTCACTCCTTCGTCACGATCACTTCCTTCCAAGTCCGATAAACGTAAATCACCATCCACGGGATCCCCATTTGGTGCTAGATTACCATCATTTAGAAGGACACAAACTTTATCGTAGTCTTTTTGATCAGTTGTGTCTGCATTACTCATCATATTTTTGGCGCCAAAATCATCTGCACAAGTACCAATGTCGTCCTCTCCTGCGTACTTGAAATTTTCAGGTTCCACATAGTGGATTGGTTCTTGGAAGACGGTTTCTGGAACAGTGTTGGTGGTCATAATATTACATGGAGCATTGTTGCTCCGAAATCCGCTGGACTTCTTTTCCTGTGATGTTTTGCACAGGTCGTTACTTCGAATCTCGTCATCTGCAACAACGTAAATAGGAACGATGGTGTTCACAGCTTCGATAACTTCTATCAAATGCATGATATCATTGTCATCAACTATCTACATAACATAGTTATATTCTGGATATTGAATTGATAATCTAGCACTCGATTGAGCATCGAAACCCGCCTTTGATTTTACCAATAAAGAAAAATCATGAAAATTTATATTTGAACTAAATTTCACTCCGTAATTCTTATGGTTTGGGCTAACGTATTTAGTTTGCCCATTAACTGTGGACCAATGCCCACCGGTGCACACTAGAACAAAATATTTTTTCTGGGATGAACTCATTGTGTAATGTAGTTTAGATTGAATTTCACTCCGTAATTCTTATATTTTTTCTGGGATGAACTCATTTATATAGTTTGTATGACAGCGAAACTCGCAGTCAAAGTAGTACGAATACGCAGTCAAAGTTGTAGGAATACGCAGTCAAAAGTTGTACGACTACGCAGTCAAAAGTTGTACGACTATGCAGTCAAATTTGTATGAATACGCAGTCAAAGTTGTACGAATACGCAGTCAAAAGTTGTACGACTACGCAGTCAAAGTTGTACGAATACGCAGTCAAAGTTGTACGAATACGCAGTCAAAGTTGTACGAATACGCAGTCATAGGTGTACGACAACGCAGTCAAAGTTGTACGACTACGCAGTCAAATTTGTACGAATACGCAGTCAATGTTGTACGACAACGCAAAGAAAGTTGTACGACTACACAGTCAAAGTTGTACGAATACGCAGTCAAAGTTGTACGACAACGCAAAGTTGTATGCATACGCAGTCAAAGTTGTACGAATACGCAGTCAAAGTTGTACGGATACGCAGACAATGTTGTACGACTACGCAGTCAAAGTTGAACGAATGCACAGTCAATGTTGTATACAGTTATAAATACTGTTACAAGCTAGTAAGCATTTCTGGAGTTACATTATGAGTTCTTCTAAAGATGCTACTTGGCATTGTGATGATGAGGATTGTTACATTTGTTCAGATATTAACCCTTTTCCCGATGTCTGCCCAGGTCAGCCAGGATATTCTATGAATGATCCACTACCAGATAAAATGCCTGACTATATATTTGATGCGATGACATGCGCAGTAGAAGAAAACAAAATAGACCTGAAAAAAAAAAGGATTCTAGATGACCGTATAGAAGTCCTTTGTGAGAAATTGAAGGAAAAGAAAATTTGGGTTAAAGATACGTCTATGAAGCTAAAAAATGCTAAACGTTGGATTGAGGAAACTGAACAACAAGTTTCTAAGCTTGTGGAAGAAAAAAATCGTATTGCGGATGTTAGTAGGATAAGGGGAGATTTTATCGACCGTGAAAAAACAATGTATCCGTTGCAATTCCTAAATTTGTGGCCTAGTAATTAAGATTATTTATTATATTATTCCAATTAAAGCAAATCGCAGTCTATATACTAGACAGTTGATGTGACAATTAAGTAGATGTAGGTAGAGTGGTTTGTTTGTATCTGTATCTTTCCTACTTTTCATCTCTATATAAAGGTGTGCTCTTATGGTCTAATGCGTATCTTTTTGTTGTATCTGAGTTCGTTCCATCGTCAAAATATCAAATGGCAAGAACATGCAGTTGTTGCGGTTATCCTACATTAATACGTGTGTCGAATACAAGCAGAAACCCAGGAAGACAGTTCTATGCTTGTAGTAACAAGGTAATATTATAATAACGAACCCACCTATGTTTTATAATATGATCGTACTATATGATAACCTTTGCTGTAATATCATTAATACAGATGCTAAACTGTGGCTTTAATGGGTGGGTCGATGAAGACAATGTTGTTGCCAGAATTCAAAGAGATAGAGAACTAAGAAGGCTTCAACTCGAGAATCGAAATTTGAAGATCGTCCTAGTGCTCAGTTGGATGCTTTTTGTAGCCATACTAGTTTATAAAGTCTAATTACCATATAACGGTGATGAATTGTGTAATGGTAGTAAAGTAAATCCTTATATGACTTTACTGAACCATCTAGTAGTTTTCCTAATGTGTGTAACGTCGTTGGACTCTAATTTAAATTTCTATGTTGTCCTTAAAGATCCAACAGGTAAACATACTTTTGCAATCATGAAGTAAACTTAACCAAAACCTTGAATCCCGTACCAACTAAATAATACATGTCTTGAATAGGAAACACCAAAAACTTTTTTGTAAACTTAACCAAAACCTTGAATCCAGGACCAACTGCTTCGTCTCCTATGAACTACACCACAGATGCAACATAATAGTCGGAGTTTGTAGAAAGAAATAGAAGCAATTTCGGTAAATGCAGCTAAAGACAAAGCTAATACAAAGCTAATGGGGGGAAAACAACGAAATACGCTTAACACAAAGGTCATATATCTAATACAAAGCTAATGGGGGGAAAACATTTAAGACAAAGCTAAAGGGGGTAAAACATCCACCATGTTGACAGGTACATGCCATTCACTTTGAGGGGGTACAGCCTGCACCACATCCGTTTGATATGCAGCTCTATATGCAGTCGTAGTGAAATAAATGTTCACCGTATTAAAATCCTCCTGTAACATCATATAGGTTCGATACGCAGCCATGCCGTGACGACATGGAATACCAGAACTCCTAAGATTTCCACAATCACAAGTGTGTTCACGCAGGTTAACAAGATATGTTTTCGTGAAGTCACGGACAAAAAACTCGGTGTTGTATAATTCCGTTACTTCACATGGTTCATACTTGCGCATTCGTCTATAAAGTATGCTCTCTGCATACGGGGTGAGTTCATGGTGAAGCATGCCTGAAACAAAACATTACGAAATTAGCATAAGTCAAAGTATCTTACACACAAATATAATTAAATAATAACGATTAACCTCCTAAAGCACCGCGATCAGCATAAATACGTTGCAGCATGTCAACGAAAGACCGAAGAAGTGATATTATTGGTAAATCTTGCTGAGCTGCAGAGACCCAACGAATCTCATCGGGCATTATTATGGAGAGGATGTTGTAACAGAAAATAGGGAACATCACCCGTGCCCATTTCTCTTGAAAAATACCTTCAAACCAGGTCATTATATCTTGGCCCCCGTGTTGGACCAAAACATCTCTAAGTATAGCAAAGTTCGGTTCAAATTGACGTAATTCGTAAGCCTTGCAAGTCTGCCAGAAAATATGTGGACATTCTTGGAACATTGGCATTCTATCAACAAAATATTTAAACACACTTTTGCAACAATATCCATGGTAACAGTGTGGGAACACATGAGATAGGGCGACGTCTAAGTGATTGGACAATTTGGTAATGAAACAAACTTCTCTAGCATTTCTAATGCATTCATGTAGTCTCATAAGGAACCATGTCCACGAATTTAACGATTCTGAGATTCCAAGACCGATTGCTATTGGTAGAGGTTGATGGTTTCCATCTACCGAGACCGCTACGTACATTGTATGGACGTATGGTCCATTCAATGGTAGGCACTCCAGGAAAATGACTGGTAGGGTGGTAGAAAGGAATGTATGCATCTACAAAAAGGTTTACAACAAATGTTAGTAGTATAGAGTTGTGATCATTAGATTAAAAATATGATTAGAATAACAACTTACGACACATCCTACAGCCATAAAACAAAATTCAAATCGTTTCTGGGCATCTTGCTTTATCCTAGTGATTGTATGTGGGTTCGCAAGTTGAAGGTTATGGAAGAAGAGGGGAAGGCGGGTAAAGCTTTGTTTGTGTTGCTTGCTTGATGTACTCATTTTGGATAATAATTGAAATACAAACTGATTGATTACAAAGTATGGAGATATCTACGTATTTATATCCTACTCATTTCGATTACTGTTGACTACACACCCTACCTATTGCTAAAAACTATAGACAAGACAATGCTCCCTAATACAGCACAGTGTAGAGTACCCTATGGACATGACATTTCACTGCATGGACACTATACGAGCTCCCATGGGCTGCGTTTTCCTCTAGATGGGCTGCGAATTCCTCTAGATGGGCTGCGTTTTCCGTATGCAGAAAATGTCGTTGACAAGACAAGACACTGCTCCCTATTACAGCACAATGTAGAGTACCCTATGGACATGACATTTCACTGCATGGACACTATACAGGCTCCCATGGGCTGCGTTTTCCTCTAGATGGGATGCGTTTTCCTCTAGATGGGCTGCGTTTTCCGTATGCAGAAAATGTCGTTGACAAGACAAGACACTTCTCCCTATTACAGGACACTATAGAGTACCCTATGGACATGACATTTCACTGCATGGACACTATACAGGCTCCCATGGGCTGCATTTTCCTCTAGATGGGCTGCGAATTCCTCTAGATGGGCTGCGTTTTCCGTATGCAGAAAATGTCGTTGACAAGATAAGACACTGCTTCCTATTACAGGACACTGTAGAGTACCCTATGAACATGACATTTCACTGCATTTCGCAGTCAAACCCACTTATTTCGTAGTCAAACTAACACATGCGATTTCCCTAATTTCTATATAAATAAATTTTTTCATGTCAATTATCACATCTACACGATCAAACAAATTTAGATTTTTTTTTGAAAACATGTCTGGTCAATCTCAGAAGTTAAAACAGGTATTGGAAAAACGCAAGGTTCCTTCTACATCAACAACTCCACCTACTATTGATGATAGGATGCCAGAGGAAATGAAAAGAATTCTCCTTCACAGCGCCTCTGAAGTTGACAAACAAATTCAATCAATTGCTGAAGATACAAAATTCTTAGAGGGTCAACGAAGATTACTTGACGGTAAAAAAAGTTGGATAGCTTCAAAAAAACAAGAAGTAATAGAAGCTGAGAAATGGATTAAGTCAACCAAAGCAAACATTGATCGAAAGATGGATAATGTATTGTCACTTGGTCAAGAAATTACTGAAAAAAAAGTTTTGGGTAGCTAATATGAAAAAAAATATCCATATGAGTTTCCTGAGTGACAAATTAAAGATTAGTTTTTCTATTTTGTATTATCAAATATATTTTCTTAAGTATGAATGTCGTAGGTATTAATTATTTCTATTTCAAGGTTGGTATTTAGGGTCTCAGTAGTCATTTGTCACTTATTGTTTGTATCTCAGTACTTATTGTTTGTATCACTTTATGTATCTCAGTACTCTATATATCTTTATATTTAATGGTCACATCAACTGTAACGCCAAGATACTCTTTTTATGTAATATAATAAAAAGGGAAAAATGGTCATTTTACCTTGGAAGGGTAAATTGGTCTTTTGGACAGAAAAGTATTTGGGTTGAAATAATATTTTGAGTTTTGGACTTAAAATGTTATAAAAACTGATTTTTGGTCATTTTACCACAAAAGGGTAATTTGGTCTTTTGACCATGTGAAGGACCAAATATGAAAAATATTGTTATTTGTGGTAAATGTATAAAGAATGAAAGTTTTATTGTCATAAAACTTGGTTGTTGTGGTCAAAGTTCAATAAAATGGAACTTAGGGACCTAATTTGTAAAATTGGAAAATATAAAAGGAGAAATATCTCCATTATTGTTGGCTGAACAGTTGAGAGACACGGGAAGTTTCTTCAAGCCAGGATTTTCTGCAGAATTCGTGAAGATGGAAGTGTGGAATTGGAATCCTAACTTGGAATTGGAGATTCCTAAGTTAAATAAGGTTAGTGTTTGAATTCTAACCTAAGTTCTTGAGTGTTCTTGATGAAATGAACTTGATGACTGAAATTTCAGTCAAGAATTATGTGTTGTAATAACTAAATGCTTCCAATAAGTCATGTTAATAAGGGCTTAATTCAAGAATATGGAAGTAGGTTGTTATTTTTGATGATTTTGAAGTTTTGGGGTTTTGGAACTAAGAACCCTAATTCTTCATTTTGATTGATTTAGTTGTTTTGAATGGTTGAAAACCTTGTTAAAGTATAAGGTTTTAGCCTAGATACAAACCCCAAACGATTAAGGACTGAAATAAGGACTTAATGGACCAAAACTGCTTGCTACAGTGCACAAATCGCGGCTGGACAGGAGACCTGCGCAGGTGCCAGGCGCAGTGCGCCCAGAAGCCAGGCGGGGTGCGCCCAGGCGCAGTGCGCCCCCCAGGCAAGGACTCCGAAATGCTAACTTTTGCTTGGCTTGTCCGTTTTAGCTCAAATTTGGACCATAGGCTCGTTATGGTCTGAAAAGTTTGGGAAAATTTTTATATTGAGTTTTCGACCCCTCGGGGGCACTGTAGATCGATTCGAATGCCTCGGTGAATAGTAAAATTCATATAAAGTTAATAAACGGAAAGTTTATTAACTAGGCATTGTTTGTAATGATATTGTATTGAACTCTATTGTATTAGAGTCAATTGGTATGGTTATTAACCTATTATCATTTGGTATATATAAATGAATATATAGGTATGGGACAAAGTGGTTGTGGTGCACGCAAAGGCAAGAAACAACCTGGATTTAAATGCAGCTAGCATCCAGGTGAGTAATCTCACTGATATCATATATGATATATGATGATTGAACTGTTACAGGTTAAAACGGCTTCGAGGGACGAAAATGACAAGTGTAAAAATATATGTAAAAGACAAGACCAGATAAGCCGTGAGTCATTGCGATGACAAGAACGGAGCTGTGAGTCAATACATATATATATACACTATGGTACGACAAGACCAGATAAGCCGTGAGTCTTTAATAGACAAGAACGGAGCTGTGAGTCAAACCTATATACGACAAGACCAGATAAGCCGTGAGTCTTTAATAGACAAGAACGGAGCTGTGAGTCGAATCTATATAGACAAGACCGGATAAGCCGTGAGTCATTTCAATGACAAGAACGGAGCCGTGAGTCTAGGCAACAGCGGGCTAACCCGTGAGCCAAGGCAACAGCGGACTAACCCGTGAGCCATATTTGATCGTGAAAGAAACTGTTAACAGATGGTGCGGCCTCTTGTGGCTATGATATTGGATGCTATATCCAACTGGTGCGGCCTATAAGGCTATGACATGATTATACAGAAATGGTGCAGCCTGATGACTACGATACCGGGTCGTTGAACCCAAACTGGTGTGGCCTACGGGCTATGATTCACATGCTAGAAATGATTTGGTGCGGCTTATATAGCCATGACAAATGATATGACTTATATAGTCATGATATATGATACAGTCAGATATGACTAAGAAATAGGGGACAAAAACGATAATTGAGAAATTGAATATTATTCTCTATTATATACAGACGGCCTTGATGGTAAACAGAATTTATATGATCGGTATGCAAATAACTAATTAGACATGATAAAGTGATTTGATAATCACATGACATATGATTAGCCGGTAAAGCTAGTACTTTGGATGCGATATCCTCAGATACACACGGTTAGCCAGTAAGGCTAGTAGTCTGGATTAGATATCCAGACAGTTATATAATTGTATTTTGATACATGTTATTTGCAGATTTGATTACTCACTGAGCTTTGTAGCTCATACCGTTTGTTAATGTCCCTGCAGGTTAGCATGATACTGATAGGGACAAGATAGAGTCCGTGACTTCGGAGTGGGACTCATAGATGCTGTAGTAGCAGCCCGGCTTCAAAGGAGATTATGGTATTATATACTCTCCTTGATACCCTTGTACCCGTTTTTATTAAAATATACCCCTTTGTTATGGTTTTACGTAATGAAACCTTTGTTTAAAATGAAAAATTTTCAGGGGTGTTTTTGTTTTAAAAGCCGGGTGTTACATCAACCCCCTCCCCTGTATTATTATTCCCCACCTACCAACTCATTCTAAATGTTCTATATATACACCTTATTTCACCTTAACATTCTTCACACCAAACCATCATCACTCATCGAAAATATCGTAGCCCAAATATGTATGCTTCATCCTCAGACCGATAAGGAAAACCTTGACTCATGCCTGAAGACCTTAGAAAACTAGTTACACAGAAAGAAGAGGAGATTGAATCTCAAAACAGATCTATTAGGCAGCAAAAAAAACAGTTGGATGAAATGCAGGAAGAGGTTGTCAAAAAAATAAAATGGGTCAAAAAGACACAACAAGATATCAAACAAGAAACTATCTGGGTGCAAAAACAAAAGGAGGCTGTTGAACAGGGCGACCTGGAGCTGCAAATTAAGGTCAAGGAAATGAAAAGGAAAAACAATTGGGTGATTGCAGAGAAAAAAAAATATCCTATTGATTTCCCAGATTTATGTGATAGTAATTAGACGTATTGCGTATGTTTCTCATGTTTCTATTATCATGTAACCTCTTGATTAGGATGTGCTTTTATAATATTTGTCTTTGTTTTTATTTAATATCAGTACTAAATATTAGTATATAAACGTTACCGACAACCTTCTTTAGACCTTCAAATGTAAATCTTTTCGACATCAAATAATTTGGTTAATCATGTTTGTCAACACATCTACTAATACACTTCACGTTAAAAAAAAATTCAAGTAAATCGGAGTTCGTATGGAGAAACTACGGCCGTTCAAAGTTGGACAAAAAACAAATAAACGATACTGACAACCTTCTTTAGGCCTTCAAAAGTAAATCTTTCCGACATCAAATAATTTGGTTAATCATGTTTGTGAACACATCTCGTAATACACTTCTCGTTAAAAAAAATTTCAACTAAATCGGAGTTCGTATGAACAAACAACGAGGGTTCGAAGTTGGACAAATAATTAATAAACTTTACCGACAACCTTGTTTACAGGTTCAAAACGAACACTTTCCGACATCAATTTTTTTTTAATCATGTTTGTAAACACATCTACTGATACACTTCACGTTAAAAAAAACTTCAGTTCAATCCGAGTTCGTATGAACATATGACGAGTGTTTAAAGTTGGACAAAAATTATAACTAAACTCATGAACCTCATGAACATGTGGGAGGAAATTTGAGGAAAACGCAGCCAAAGGGGAGGAAAACGCAGCCAAAGAGAGCAAAACGCAACCCAGCTTGAAGATGGCTTGAAGGAGAGCAAAACGCAGCCCACAAGAGCAAAACGCAGACTATGGGGACGAAAATGCAGCTGATGGCTGCGGAAAAGACCAAAACGCATGCCATAGGACGAAAACGCAGCCGCCCCCTGCGAGCTGCGTTTTCGTTGGTTATTTTGGGGTAGGGTCCGATTTTTTGGCTATTTTGAGGAAAACCCCTAAGGAATTAGGCTATTTTAGTCATTTTCTCTAAAAATAATACTTCATTTTACATCATATCTTTTTTTTTTCTCTTAATAAAAGTGTTTGGTTTATGATATTTAGAAACTCTAATGTCAATATTATCTATATAGGTTTTTTTAAATGAACAATATTAGCTTTTAGGATATCATTTTTTTTTCATAATCTAATCTTATTTCATTGAACATTTTTTAAGACAAAACAACAAAATTGGTTCATGTGGTATGTCAAAAATTGTAGATAGGGTCCAAAAAGTTTTCAAGTTGCATGTGACACTCAAAATCAGAAACTTCCCGTGTTTTTGGTCCCTCCCTCTAACCCCGTCAATTCAGAGACGTTAAGCCCCCACGTGCCCTCCACGTGAGGGCATTTTTGTCTTTTCACGCTTGGGATTTTTAATTTTGATTTCTTTTTATAAGCACTCAACGTCTTTCTCTTCTCCCTTCTCACACTGATCGTCTTTCTCTCCCTTCACAAATCTCACACTCATCGATCTCCTTCTGCTCCATTTCTCCACGGTTTCGGTAAAAAATGGTGCTTTGTTTTTGTGGAAGTGTGGCTGTTGTGCGAACCTTATGGACATCAATCAACCCCGGTCCCCGCTTATATGGGTGCCCTAAAATGGTTAGGAAAATCATATTAGGTTAATTTTCTTTTGTTAGATTGTGTCTTAATTCTTCTACATTGATGACTTATTGTAGGTTACAACCTGTGAATACTCTATAACATAGGACTTATCCACACAAGTAACGAAGAACATACGAAACTTTGGAATATTATTTTCGAGTGCTCAAATGAAACCTATTCTTACCACAAGCTTTTAATAATATGGCAGTGATCTGTCATTACGTGCGACTATCTCCGCTATAGAAAGAAAAAAGTAAAGAAATATCAAATTCACTAGTAAATACTAGAAAACTGGGCTTTCTACATATGCATCGTCTAAAACAACGATTTTTATCAGCTGTAGAAAAGAAAGAAACTTCATTGAAGTTAAAATATGAAGAAATAGATATGCTCAGAACAATCAATAGGCAAGAAGTGGGTCTGGCCAATATGCGACTTGAAGTAATGAAGCTTAGGATGGTTTTGGTTGTGTCTTGGATCACGTTTCTGATTTGTGTTTTTTTTTTTGGATTTAGTAGTTAGATATTAGGGTTTAGATATTTGGTAGAAACCACCTTCAAGATTGTATTTTCGCAAGTGAGTTGTATTGGTGGCTGATGTATTATAACTAAATGTTGTAATTTTTGAATCCCATGTGTAATGCAAAGTACATTACCAATTTTGTTAAATAAACAATTGAGGTTGTATAATTTGAGAAGCT
The DNA here is from genome assembly GCA_023525715.1 of Cichorium intybus. NCBI lineage: Eukaryota > Viridiplantae > Streptophyta > Magnoliopsida > Asterales > Asteraceae > Cichorium > Cichorium intybus. The sequence continues at coordinate 117,256,470 of CM042012.1, forward strand.
CCATTCACACTAGCAAGTTCACACAAGTTCAATATCAGTTTAAAGAAGTTCCAATTCATGATTAATTTCACACAACTACAAACAATAACATTAATACATTTCCAAATTCTACATCTACATCTATATTCAAATAAAATTTACTCATATCCACTTCAATATCTTCAATTATATATTCCTCATCGATCATGAACTCACCATCTCCATTCATTTTACTATTATTAGACTCACCATCACTCTCACTTTTTGGTCTACAACTTTCATTAATCGACACACTACTTTGCTCTTCATATGCATTAAACGGATTAAAGTCTGTAAATAAATCATCCCATCCTCCAGGTTGATGTTGGGGGATTTTCATCAACTTATGAAGGTTCTTGGTGTAAACCTTATTCATCAACTTCATGATTGTCAAATTGAATTGTATATGCCTCAACATCCTCTATCATCCTTTCACTATGTTCTTCATTCAACTCAATGTGTTCGTCACCCTTACCTTTATCATTCTCACCAAATTGTGAAGGTTATTGGTGTAAAGTGTGTTCATCACCTTCATGATTGTTTAAGTGAACAACTTCAGGTTGGACATAGTCAACATCCTTACCTTTATCATTTCCATTTCGAGCAAAACCCTCCCAAAACCCTAAAAATCGATTCCTAAGCCTTCTAAATCGATATTTAAGCCTGATATTCACGAATTGAAGCTAGGGATTTATACTTGGAGGTTGAAAGGTAATCCTGTTCGATTTTGGTTTTGTTTCAACCGTTGGATGGTTTGAATTGAGGTAGCTTCTTATGGTTTTGATGACCCACCTGTGAATTAATAATGTATGAGCCAAATTGATTGATTTGTAAGTGCCTAGACTTAAGTTAGTAAAATACTTGTTGTGGTGTTTTTGATCTTGAATGGGTCAAAGTAGTGAAGTGAGAGTATAACTAGAGTGATTTTATTATTGATTGATTATCACTTCACTATATGATGCTAATTTCTGAATTTATTGTTGATGTAAATTGTGATTGAGGTTATTGAGAGAATTGAGTATTGAAATTTAGCTGTTGTGTTACAGCTAAAGCTAGACAGGATCAAGCACGAGGTTCTGGAGTTCCATGTATCGATTCAACTTCAGGTGAGTAGTTATTTACTAGATGAATTATGTTTTGCTGAGGTGTTTGTTGCAGATAAGAAGTATGTTATAATTGAGTGGTTGAGTATAAACTAAGTTTGAGTAGTTGGAAGAAAGAGTAATGGTGTGTATGACACACTATGGGCGGAGATAGTTCAATGAGATGTAATCAAACAAGATATTGGATGATATAATCCGGTTAACCTATAATTACTCATTAAGCTCTTGTAGCTTATAAATTGTTTTGTTAATGTTGTTTGTGTTAGGTTCTGGTAGTGGTGACCGCGGGAAGCGTAATATGGATGAATAGCTGGACTTGAATCTTGGACTTGGACTTAAATTGTGGTTTTTGAAATATGTAATGAACTCGGTTTTTGTATAATAGTTGTAAATACATTATGTAAATAGTTATGACTTAAACTACATTTTTGAAACAACTTTGAATACTTGTTGCTCATTTTGGGGTTACACCACTAATTGTATTATATTTGACTAATGTAATTGGTGTATCCTATAATTGAGAAACCGGGTGTTACAGTAAAACAAACATGATTACTTACTTTTTTTCCATAAACGGTCCTAAGAATGTTATACTAGAAGAAATTGTCGATGATGAACCTCCTAGAACCCCATCCCCTGAATTCTCTCAGCAATTGTTAACATCGGGTCACATATCAGTTGATGAGGGTGACTTACGGTTGTCATTGACCATGTATAAGTCAGCAACACCTGAATCCAGTAGGTCTAGAGGTTGGAAACCAACTAAAAGGGATTCATCATGCCTTAAACAACTTAGCTTGTGTTGGAAAGATGAAGCAACAATGGTACAGTAAGCCATCTTGAACTTGTACAGACTCACACGACCCGTGTAGCTTCACACGACCCGTGTGAGTCCCAATCTCGCTTCGGTAATTTTTGAACAAAAGCTACACGACCCGTGTAGAGGTACACGACCCGTGTAGGTCTAAAAGGCTTACTGCATGCTTTGTGAACAAATGCTACACGACCCGTGTGACCATACACGACCCGTGTAGCCTGCTTTGACATAATTCCAATCCAAACCTTACTCAATTGGGTTTTTAACTATCTTAGCTCGTATGACAACTTATTAAATCTTGATTACACTAAAATTAACACAATATCTCTATAATTTAATAATATGGTATTACAAGTTCTTACCCCCTTCAAAACATTCCGTCCTCGGAATCTCTTGAAACAAAAAGGGATACTTTGACCGCATCTCCTCCTTGGCTTCCCAAGTGACATCCGTACCTCTATGATGTCGCCATTGCACTTTTACTACTCCAATCTCTTTGTTTCTTAACTCTTTAACCTTTCTATCCAAGATTTGTTCTGACATCTCTTGGTATCTCAATTTTTCGTCTAATTGGACTCTGACTAAAGGTACTCGAGTGGATTTATCATGTAATGTTTTTCTGAGATGTGACACATGGAACACATTGTGGATACCCCGTAGTTCATCTGGAAGCTCAAGTTTATACGCGACTGCTCCAATTCTCTCTAAGACTTGGAAAGGTCCTATGAATCGTTGGCTTAATTTACCTCGTTTGCCAAACCGGATTACTCCCTTCCATGGGGATACCTTCAACATCACCATGTCCCCGACATGGAACTCTAATGGTTTTCTCTTTTTATCTGCATATTGATTTTGGCGGTTCTGGGCTATTCGCATATGTTCACGGATAATTTGTATCTTCTCTTCGGTTTCAGCTAAAATCTCTGGTCCCGCCAGTGGCTTCTCTCCAGTCTCTGTCCAACAAGTTGGCGTTCGACACGGTGCACCGTACAAAGCTTCAAAAGGTTCCATCTGTATACTGGAGTGATAAGTGTTATTATAGGCAAACTCTACTAAGGGCAGGTGATCGTCCCAGCTGCCACCGAAATCAATTATACAAGCTCGAAGCATATCTTCTAATGTCTGTATCGTCCTTTCTGACTGTCCGTCTGTCTGAGGATGATAAGAAGTGCTCAGCAAAGCTTTGGTGCCAAAATGTTTCTGAAAACACTGCCAAAAATGTGAAGTGAAACGACTATCTCTATCTGAGACTATTGAAGTCGGCACTCCGTGTTGTCTCACCACTTCTCTAGTATAAATCTCGGCTAGCTATCAACAATCACCCATATTGAATCATATCCTCGTGGAGTCCGAGGCAACTTTGTGATGAAATCCATGGTGATCTCATCCCATTTCTTCATTGGTACTGGCAATGGTTGCACTGCTCCATAAGGCTTTTGATGATTAGCTTTTACTTGAAGACATATCAAGCAGTTCTCCACAAATCGTCCCACATATCGTTTCATACCGGGCTACCAGTAATACGGCTTTAGATTATGATACATCCGTGTACTACCAGGGTGAACCGAATATCTAGTACAGTGAGCATCCTCTAGCAATAACTGTCTCGCCTCGCCATGTCTCGGAACCCAAACTCGCCCTTGGAAGTCTTGATTCCTTGCGCATTTTCCACCAGTGAGCATCCGGTAATCGACTCACAATTCCCATTCGAGCCGATACGACTCGAATAGGCGGCTCTTTACGACTTAGTGCATCCGCCACCACGTTAGCTTTACCGGGATGGTAAAGTATTTCACAATCATAATCTTTTAGTAGATCCATCCACCGTCTTTGTCTCATATTTAACTCCTTTTGATCGAATAGGTATTTCAGGCTTTTGTGATCTGTGTAAATCTGGAACCGTACGCCATAAAGATAGTGTCGCCACATCTTCAATGCAAAGATTATCGCCGCCAACTCTAAATCATGCACCGGATAAGCTTTCTCGTGTGGTTTGAGTTGTCGAGACGTATAAGCGATTACTCGTCCTCTTTGCATTAACACACATCCGAGACCACTCAGAGAGGCATCGCTGTAGAGAACAAAATCTTCCCCGCCTTGCGGTAAGGCTAACACCGGAGCTTTACACAAGCTATCTCGTAATTGTTCAAACGCTGACTGTTGCGCCTCTGTCCAATTGAACTTCTCCACCTTCTTTGTCAATTTGGTTAGGGGTGTAGCGATTCGGGAAAAGTTTTCAACGAATCGCCGATAGCAACCCGTTAACCCCAAGAAACTACGAACCTCCATCGGACTCTTTGGTGGCTCCCAACTCATTACATCTTCGATCTTTGTCGGGTCTACCTTTATACCGTCTTCATTTATCACATGGCCGAGAAATTGAATTTCCCGTAACCAAAACTCACACTTCGAAAATTTTGCATATAACTTTTCCTTACGGAGAAGATCTAACATTTTTTGTAAATGGAATCTATGCTCGTCTCGACTTTTTGAGTAAATCAAAATGTCGTCGATAAATACAATTACGAATTTATCGAGAAAGGGACGACAAATTCGATTCATCAAATCCATAAAAGCAGCTGGAGCATTAGTCAAACCGAATGGCATAACTAAAAACTCATAGTGGCCATACCTCGTACGAAAAGCTGTTTCGGAATATCAACTTCTTGTACTCGCAACTGATGATAACCGGACCTTAAATCAATCTTCGAAAAATACGTAGCTCCGTGTAATTGGTCAAACAAATCATCAATCCTCGGCAACGGGTAACGATTCTTTATAGTAATCTTGTTGAGCTCTCGATAGTCTATACACATTCTCATAGAACCATCTTTCTTTTTCACAAAAAGTATAGGCGCACCCCACGGAGACGAACTCGGACGAATGAATCCAAGTTCCAATAACTCTTGCAACTGCCTCTTTAATTCCTCCATCTCGGAAGGTGCCAACCGATAAGGTGGTCGAGCTACCGGTTTCGCCCCCGGTATTACATCAATTACAAACTCAACCTGTCGGTCTGGTGGTAACCCTGGAAGATCATCTGGAAATACATCAGGATAATCACCAACCACTTCTACCTCTTCAATTTTTGATTGTTTTGTTTCGGCACAAATCACATGTGTCATAATCAATTCACCTCCTCCTTCCATATATCTTCTAGCTGTTGCCAATGATACTATCGGTACCTTTCGAGCACGTCTTTCACCTCGTATCAAAATTCGGGAACCACTCGGCGTTTTTATTGAAATTGTCTTCTCATGACAGTCCATTTGACCTCGATTTTCGTCTAACCAATCTGTCCCGACTATTACATCAAACTCATGATTAGTAATCGGCTTCAGATCAATAAGATAGGTATCTCCAAAGATCTCAAGCCCACAACGCTTATAATGACTCTTTACTAAAACACACCTCCCATCCGCTACATCTACTATTACTTTCTCAAATAAATCGTATAACGAGATATCCAATTTGGAAGCAAAAGACACCGATATAAAAGACACAGAAGCACCGGTATCAAAAAGTACTCGTGCTTGAGAAGAGTTCAAGCTAAAAATACCTGTGATAACATCAGTTTGGTCTCGAGCCTCATCGACGGTTAATTGAAAAGCTCTCGTTTTCACGTGACCGCCGCTTTTGTCTCCTCGATCATCTCGATCTCGGCCTCCTCCTCGTCTGGTCCTTTGAAAATCTTTTTGAGACTCGGACTTCATCTTTGGGCAATCGGGGCGAATATGCCCACTTTCTCCACAGTTGAAACAAACAGGGTTTCTCTCGGTACACTGGCGAGCCATATGTCCTGTCTTTCCACATTGAAAACAAACTGATGGTGGGGTTCGAGAATCACATTCCCCAGTGTGCTTTCGCCTGCACTTCTTGCACCATCTTTCCTCCTTCTTTTTGGTTTCACCTCGGAATTGAGAACCCGTGGTAGCGGATCTCTGAGAAGTATCTACAGCTTTACCTTCCCACTTTCTCTTGAATCCTCCAACTTCTCTTTCAGTTCTTCTCTCTTCCTCCTGTCTTTGCAATTCCCTTTCTCTCGATCTTGCTGCCTCGGCAACTTATTGAAAGGTAGTATATCTAGTACTCGGCAAAAACTCTCGGATCTGGGTTTTTAAACCCCACACGTAACGATCCATCTTACGCTCCTCCGTGTCAACTTGATGTTGCGCAAACCTCGCCTTTTCATTGAAATCCAACGTATATTGTTGCACTGTTCTAGACCCTTGTTGTAACTTCAAAAATTCTTCTTCTATTCCTTTCATAGCATTATTGGAACAATAGTACTCGGTGAACTTCAATTTGAACTGTTCCCAACTCAATGTATACGCCAAGCTTTCTCCTATCTCCATACACGTATTCTCCCACCATAACTGTGCATCCTCCTTTAACAGGTTTGTTGCAAACTCAACTTTATCCGCCTCGTCACATTTACTTGTGCGGAACATCTTTTCAACATGAGTCAACCAATTTTTGGCTGCTATGGGATCATCCTTCCCATAGAAATCGTATGGCTTGCACTTTTGGAAAACATCGTAAGTGCACCTTCTTGTTTTCTCGGGCACTCTAGCTCCACTCGTCTCGATAAAGATTTCTCCACGATCCTCTCTCTGCTCAGACTGGACTGGGGTTGGTCCCGAAGTACCTCCAATTGTAGTCTCCGCTTGAGGCTTCAAGTAAGTTGGTAATATATCCTTGATCGCTTTTGCTACCTCAGCTGCGATCATCGCCTGCATATTACTCTGTATCTCGAGAGGTCGCTCTCCCTCGGGTTGATGCTCTTTACCCGAATCTCGTGATCCCGATTTATCTCTTGGTGGATCACCTCGCTCTTTTTCTTTTCCAGCGCTCATTTTAACTGAAAAAGAAAATCAACTCGTTTAGTAATCACCACCATAATACTCAATATGGTGTGTAATCAACTCATTTGTACATCACCATAATACTCAATATGGTGTATAACCAACTCAATTGTATATCACCATAATACTCAATATGGTGTATAATCAACTCAATTGTATATCACCATAATACTCAATATGGTGTATAATCAACTCATTTGGTGATACACCGCAGAGGATAGCTACTCGGGACTCTTTGGGACTTCTCTATCTCATTGGTTTAAGTCTAAACCCATCTCAAGGTTTAATTCCCTTAAACCACGGCTCTGATACCAACTTGTAACACCCGGTTTCTCAATTATAGGATACACCAATTACATTAGTCAAATATAATACAATTAGTGGTGTAACCCCAAAATGAGCAACAAGTATTCAAAGTTGTTTCAAAAACGTAGTTTAAGTCATAACTATTTACATCATGTATTTACAACTATTATACAAAAACCGAGTTCATTACATATTTCAAAAACCATAATTTAAGTCCAAGTCCAAGATTCAAGTCCAGCTCTTCATCCATATTACGCTTCCCGCGGTCACCACTACCAGAACCTAACACAAACAACATTAACAAAACAATTTATAAGCTACAAGAGCTTAATGAGTAATTATAGGTTAACCGGATTATATCATCCAATATCTTGTTTGATTACATCTCATTGAACTATCTCCGCCCATAGTGTGTCATACACACCATTACTCTTTCTTCCAACTACTCAAACTTAGTTTATACTCAACCACTCAATTATAACATACTTCTTATCTGCAACAAACACCTCAGCAAAACATAATTCATCTAGTAAATAACTACTCACCTGAAGTTGAATCGATATGTGGAACTCCAGAACCTCGTTCTTGATCCTGTCTAGCTTTAGCTGTAACACAACAGCTAAATTTCAATACTCAATTCTCTCAATAACCTCAATCACAATTTACATCAACAATAAATTCAGAAATTAGCATCATATAGTGAAGTGATAATCAATCAATAATAAAATCACTCTAGTTATACTCTCCCTTCACTACTTTGACCCATTCAAGATCAAAAACACCACAACAAGTATTTTACTAACTTAAGTCTATGATTTGAACTCTTTATACACTTACAAATCAATCAATTTGGCTCAAACATTATTAATTCACAGGTGGGTCATCAAAACCATAAGAAGCTACCTCAATTCGAACCATCCAACGGTTGAAACAAAACCAAAATCGAAGAGGATTACCTTTCAAGCTCCAAGTATAAATCCCTAGCTTCAATTCATGAATATTAGGCTTAAATATCGACTTAGAAGGCTTAGGAATCGATTTTTAGGGTTTTAGGAGGGTTTTGCTCGAAACGGAAATGACCCAAATGAAAGAAAACTCGTACTTTAAAACAGGCTTGTGCGCGCTACACGACCCGTGTAGGCTCACACGACCCGTGTGAGACCTACAGTAAGCCATCTTGAACTTGTACAGACTCACACGACCCGTGTAGCTTCACACGACCCGTGTGAGTCCCAATCTCGCTTCGGTAATTTTTGAACAAAAGCTACACGACCCGTGTAGAGGTACACGACCCGTGTAGGTCTAAAAGGCTTACTGCATGCTTTGTGAACAAATGCTACACGGCCCGTGTAGCCTGCTTTGACATAATTCCAATCCAAACCTTACTCAATTGGGTTTTTAACTATCTTAGCTCGTATGACAACTTATTAAATCTTGATTACACTAAAATTAACACAATATCTCTATAATTTAATAATACGGTATTACATTTACCGTGCTCTGTGTAGAAATTTATGAGTTTATTTTGACGTACGTATTTTGAGAGATTATGTATATTATCATCATTACCTAATGCTCTTAGACCAAAATCGAAACCCTCGTTAGGTAGACGAAAGTGGTAGTACATTATTGATTTGAAATTGTACCTTAACATTCCCATCATGTCGTCCATTTCGTGCAGAGAATTCGTCAATGTCCACCAAATCGAAATACCTAACTTGCCCGTCAATGTACTTGATATCTGGAAACTTTGTGAAACTCCCTCCATGATGAAGCTCTATAGAGAATAGGTGGGGGAATCCATCTTCAAAGAAAAAAAAAACTTAACGTTAGAATTTTGAAAGTTGAAAACTTGAATCAAATACTGAGTAACTTACCATAAACTTCATTAACATTAAAGTTATCATAAATATGTCTAAGTTGCCGCATTTAGAACGACATCGAAGCAATTTACCAGCACTTGAAATCTCACTAAGTTCGTGTTTAGGTTTTTTGTGTCTGAGATGGTGAGTGTTGAAAACAAAGTTTAAGATGAAACAATATACTTTTAAGGATCTTTTGTTCAACAATAATTTAAATAAGATAAATAGAGGAATTTAAATGACTTAAAAGTAAATGTTTAAATTAAGTGTAAGAACAAAATGCCTAAAAGATAAAAGAAATATGTGATGGAAATAAAGTTTCTGTTTTGATAATACTTTGAATGGTGATTAGAGAGGTTGTTCTTCAAAATCATAAATGAAATGGTTGAGCTGATCTCCCTTTTATAGTAGAAAGGAAGACTAGAGGTTGAGCTGATCTCCCTTTTATTGATAATACTTTGAAGAGTGATTATCGAGGGTGAGCTGATCTCCCTTTTATATTATCCGAAGGACAGAAGAATGGACAAATCATCATTCTTCTGTCAGACAAGAATGACTTCTAGAATAAATTAATAAAATCTCAGACTAAGGCGGTCCATGCTTGAATATAATAATACAATTAGTACACGATACATACTTCTAAAGGGACACGCTTATACTTTAGCTTTTACCATAAACATATTTAATATTTCTTGCATAAAACGCGTTGATTTTAACCATTTAATAGATATATGGATCAGCAATATATTTTCTCAATTATTATGTTTCATTCTAATATGTTTGACAATTAACAAAACATAAAAGTTTGAATCATTTAACCTTACCTATTTTCTTTAACGGACATGTGATCATTGAGATTTATCTCCGATAAGAAGTTTGTTCATGTGTCATCTCATATTGTTGGCATGTTTCCTGGGTCCAGTTATAATTGCTAATACAATGTTGTGAACTTTTTAATTTGCTCAATCAAATGATGTAGAGGTTACCACGTTAGAATACGCAAGCTCAATAATATTAACGGACGAGTTTGTCAATCATCAAAACATAATAATCAAATGTAAATTCATGTAAAATAAAGAAGGCATTAACTTACGCCAACAATCAAAATCATGTTGTGACTTTTAACCTGGTTAAGTGCTCTGACTTCTTGGCCTACACAGTACACACCTTTAAATCCAATATGACTAGGTTGTTTTTGTTAATGTTTGTTGGTATGTCTAACAAGTCCTACTTCAAAAATAAGAGTACCAACACATCTATCTGTCAAATTAGCCAAACTTGATGTAAGATATGATGATGAAACCACATGCAATGTTTATGTGGCATCACATAAGATTCAAATTAAACGGCTACACATATTCACTCTTCATGACTCTTGAAGTTATGTAGTGGTTGGAATGATTGGAACTTGTGGAATGATTGAAACTATACCATTTTCCATTTTTTTTATAAAATCAATAATAATTGTTTACACGTTTTAATAACCTTGTGTCTTTAGTAATTATAGAAAAGTTATGGCAATAATTATTCCATCATATTTCATCAACCACTTGTTTAAAAGGGTTGAGAAAACAAGGACTTATGAAAAGGTGAAGTGGATCTGCTGCATATAATGGCAATAATAAAATAAAAAACAAACAAATTATGAGGGTCCATAAGATGGTCATATTATAATTATTGATTATCATTTATAATCGAGTTCATCATATATATATATATATATATATATATATATATATATATATATATATATATATATATATATATATATATATATATATATATATATATATATATATATATATATATATATATATATATATATATATATATATATTAGCTGCGTACCCGCGCAATGCGGCGGCGGCAAATATTTTCGTTTCGGAAATTACTTTTTAGGTTTTAGGTTGCAGATGGGAGGGGGAGTTGGCGAATATAAGAGTGATTAATTTCTTTTCGGGCGATTGATTACCTTTCCAACGATATAGGGGACGGTAAATACCCGAGAGTATGGGACCAAAGATGGAAAAAACTTTTAGAAATCGTTTTGGACTATAGGGATATTTTGCAATGAAATGATAAATAGAAGTAGAATTCTATAATTTCTTAAATCTAAAAATTTTTGTAAAAAGAAATAGTACAATGCTATAATCCGGACCAAAACTGTAAAATTTCTGAAATCTATAAAACTTTGTAAAAAAAATAGTACAATGCTATATCTGCATCAGGCTATACCGTCTTCAAAACATATAAGCACTTCAAAACATTATTGTGGATCTATATCTGCATCAGGTTACAAAAATCAACAAATTAGTTAAAGACGTATGAACTAAAAAATCAAATCGAAACTACAATATATTTATTTCTCAAGTTATCTCATGCCATTTTTTTCATAATAGCAACATTTATCTTTACCTATTATAAAAGTATTTGACGAACAAAGTACACTGTCCATATTGGTAGTTATGTGTAAGTACGTTCGTTATTAGTATGGGTAAAAAATAAAATACACTACTATCATGGTAAAGAAATGTAAATATATTTATATTATCGGTAAAATATAAACGTGTGTTGCTATTATAGGTAAAAATAAAGTAATTTTCCCATGTTGCTAGCAAGGGTTAAGTATATTGGTATTTTCTGCAATTTTCCCCTTCTCATAAATAAAATACATGGGTTCTTTGACCATTTGGCATTCCAACAATTTTGCATGAGCTTTACATGTTTGCCATTTTCCCTTTTACATTCAATAAAGACTAAAGACTACTCTCCAAAAGAGTCGAGAGACAAAAGGAAAGCTCCAGCATATATAGACTTTTGTGAAACCATGTTATACCATTATAAGATTTACACCAATACAAGACAAACAAATATCTCCCAATACTTTTGTGAAACCATATTATACCATTATAAGACTTTTGTGAAACCATATTATACCATCATTGCAGTTAATATAGTCCTTACGAGGATTACATTATTTTTTGATAGACAACCAATATTTCCTTTTTGCAATGTGTTTTTTAGGGGGAAATATGTCATCCAGTTTTGAAACCATCTGGTCATTTTGTTATTAACCAATATGGTTATATAGAATCCAAATTGATTCTTCCGATTACTTCATAATTGGAAATATTGTCATCAAGTTATGAAACCATCTGGCCATTTTGCTATTAACCAATATCGTTATATGGAAGCTTTTTACTTTTTTGTAAGAGGTTAAGCTTTTTACTATTTTTCAATTGGACCTATTTTTGAAACATAATTCGCCATATAAATGAATGTCGACTCTCCAAAAAGAAAGTCAAAACCCACTTTTACACAACTGGAATAATATATTATCTCAAAATCTCTATTTATCAATTCCCAAAAGCACAAAAATAACATATGCCCCTACTAATTTATAAATCGCATATTTGGAAACCCAAGTATCTTGTAGTAATTACACTATTGCATAGTCCCTGTGGTTCCTGAAATACAGAGTGATAATTAGTGAAGCCAAGTAACAGGTGCAACATGACTCTTTATTAAACAAGGAGCAATTACCTAAAGTGATAATTAGTGAAGCCAAGCACTTTGATAGTTTGATACAACTTTAACCCTTTATAGTAATGATAAATAACCCTAAAAGTAACAATAAACAAAACCAAATAAAATACACACATATTACTTTAAAATGAAAAGGTAAAATAAATAACCAACAATAGTTTCATGTGTAAATTTCATTACCCACTCACATATCGTGGATCATACAGTAGGGGTGAGCAAAACCGAACCCGGAAACCAAAAAACCGACAAAAACCGACAAAACCGAAACCGAAAAACCGAAACCAATGGAGAAACCGACGGTTTGGGTTTGAGTTTTTTAAAAACCGAAAATTTCGGTTAGGTTTCGGTTTTGGCAATGTAAAAAACCGAGTAAAACCGAACCGAACCGAATTTACAAAAATATATGTTTTTCTGTACATATTATATAGATATATAATAAATTTGCGAACAACAAACATAAGTAGCAGTTTGGTCCACTGGATAAGCCGTATGTTCCAAACCCTGAGGTTTGGGGTTCGATCCCCGTCCCATGCGTTTTAGAAAGAAGCGTATGTTTTTCAACAGTTTATTTGTTCTCCTTTTGCAATATCTGAGTTCTCGTCCCACATCGCCTAGGAAATGAAAGTAAGGCCAAACTAATCCCTTATATAAGAGAAGACTCCTCCCCCTTTCAAGTAACCATGAAGGTCTCGGTTTGAATGGGTTTAAACCCGAACCGAACCGGTTAAAAACCGAAAACCGATACACCGAACCGAACGGTTTGGGTTTTGGTTTGGGTTTAGTTTTTTTAAAACCGAGCTATCGGTTTTGGGTTCGGTTTTTAGGTCAAAACCGACCCAAACCGACCCATGCACATCCCTATCATACAGCACAAAGTAAACTAATCAATTTAAAATCTAAATTTGAATGAAAAAAGTAATACCAATCGAAATGAGGTGTTAGGTCAATATGGTGCAATTTTGAGGTTCTTTTTAAGATGATACTAAAAAGATAATTAATATATATTTTAGGCAGTATGGAACCAAATCAGAAACATATTTTGGAAAATTTACCTAAAACCACAATGAGACGATAGTAGTGGTGAATCACGAGACTCTGCACAAGGTAGAACCAAATATCCAATTCAAACAAATATGCATATTATAGTATTTAAAGATATAGTGATATAGTATTATGGAAAATTTTCAAAAAAATTCAAATTATTCAAACTTTTCAAACTTTTAAGATTATTCAATTTTAAATCTTTTCAATCTTTTCAAACTATTCAAATTTCCGAAATTTTCATAATTTTGAAAATTTTCAAATTTCGAAAATTTTAAATTATTCAAACTTTTCAAAATCATTCAAATTTTAAGATTTTTCAAACTTTTCAGATTTTTCAAATTATTCAGACTTTCAAACTTTTTAAAATTCGAAAATTTTCAAATGATTCCAACTTTTCAAAATAATTCAATTTTTCAAACTTTTCAAATTATTCAAAAAATCTTCAAACTTTTAAGATTATTCAGTTTTAAAACTTTTCAAATTATTCAAATTTCTGAGAATTTTAAACTTTTCAAATTATTCAAAAATTTAAATTATTCAAACTTTTCAAAATCATTCAAATTTTCAGATTTTTCAATCTTTTCAAACTTTTCAAATTATTCAAAATTTTCAAACTTTTAAGATTCTTCAATTTTAAAACTTTTCAAATTTTTCAAATTATTCAAATTTTCAAATTTCGAAAATTTTCAAATAATTCAAAATTTTCAAACTTTTCAAAAATAAAGCTATATACTTAAGAGGCTCAATGATTCTTAAAACTGTATTTAATCTAATAGCAACAACTCTTTTTATGGGGGTAATGCCGATTTTTATTTTTAATCTAATAGCAACATCAGAGTCATGTGGACAAGCCCTTGCAAACCTTAGAACAGAAACAAAAACAAATATGTTAATATAATAATAATAATAATAATAATAATAATAATTACACAAACAAAAAACTACATATCATAATCATGTGGACAACCAGAATCGACAAGGGCAATGGTGGGGTTATTCCAGCGACAATCAAACCTGCAAATATTAAGGTTTGTGAATTATGATTGTGACCAGAAACCAATATCTATCATGTGAACTTATGAAACAAAAAACCAAACCCATGAACTTACGATGATGCTGTCAGTTTATTAAGATGAAGCTGAAGAGGTTCACAAGATTTAAATTGTACTAACTCACTACTTAATAGCCAAAAAATGATGAAACTACTCGCCTTGACACAGACACACACACACACACACAAACGCACTCTCAAAATCTGACAAAGAAGTGAAATTTAAAAAAAATCAAACCTGCAAAATTTAGGGCTTGTGAGCGATAGTGATGACCAGAAACCAATATTTATCCTGTGACATGTAACATTCATAGTCAAATGCACAAATATATACACGAACAGTCACACACATATACATATACATTTATAGATGAACCCGTAGTCAATTTGACTTGAAAGTCAAAATAACATGGAATCAAGCCTCGGAGTTATGAATTGGGGAATCACGGAACAACCTGCACAAAAGCTCGTTAAAACTAATAAAAACACACTTGTTCAATGCAAATAATAGCTACCTACTTTCATTAATTTCTTTAGTATAACATCTTACTCTCATTTCACAAACGAAAGGTTATAAGTACAAGTCATCAACAATTTTGATCATATTAAGACAGAATGTTGCTTGCATTTATTAAAGCCTACTTTCTTTTCTTTCCCCTGCAAACAAACTAACCCTCTTTACTACCTTTTCTAGCTTGATTCCTGCAATTATTCATTCCCATGTTCCAAACACCTGGATAAATGGAAAAAGTAAATGACTCAAAACAGTTATTAAGTTATATAAAGCTTGCCTTGAAAGCTTGATTCCCATAAGGCTTGATAAACCAAAACCTGCACAAATAGAAGATTTAAATCAAATACGTTTTTCGCATTAAATACCAAGGGGGTGGGCCCTGTTTATAGGGGGAAGGGGGTGTTGAATGCATACGATCTGGTTTATGACACACGAAGTGGAAATTAGTAACCAAAACTAAGATGAAAAATCACATAACAAAAGCATGCACACACACACTAAACATCAGTAAATCTCACTCAGTCACATACATATACATATACTCTACAACCAAGTCCACTAAACACTGCCTTTACCTAATTTAATTTACAAAAGTGACACTCAAACTTCAAAACTCATAGTCTAGAGGAAAGTCCAAAGGATCTACATAACGATACTCCCTTGAAGCTTCAGATCTGGGTAATTTCATACATCACCAAACATTACAAATGAAGAAACAGAAAAATAAAATAAAAGGTGATTTTACCATTGCTCTGATGGATCAAAAGAGATTTTATCATTTTGGGAAGAATGAGTATCAGTTGTAGCTACATCACCATGAATAAACAAGCTCTCTAATATTCTCAAGTAGACCATCTCCCTTGAATATTTTCTTAAATCATCTGGAATTGCTGGAGCCTTTTTTGCCACACCTAAAACATGGAAGTATGACTATTATACTAATTCCATTTCGTGGAGGTAGCTACTATAGAAAATGTTTAAAGAAACATATGGAAGGAAATATAAAACATACCTACTAAAGTAGATGGATCTACTTGCTTAAAAATTGCAACGGTTTGAACTACCCAATTCCATGCCATTACTGAGGCAATTGAAGACTTGGTGGACATAAAGATCACTATTCCAAAGTTCCAATGGCCACAATAACAGTTAGATCATCTGTGTTACTGCAAAAGTTTCCCCAAACATACAAAAGTTGGATTAATTCACAGTTCGTCTCGGTATGTTAAGGACATAATGAGAAACATATCAAATGTTCCTAACAAATACATACATGTTTACCTGATCTAGTAATATATTATCCGTCTTAACATCGTGGTGTATGACTGGATATTCTGACGAATGCATATAAGTGACTGCACAGGCTACTTCTGTCATTATCTTAACCCGTGTTCCCCACGAAAGTGATTCACAGAAAAGGAGAACCAAATCCTGAAAATCGTGAAATCAATTGCACTTAAAACACTAACGCAGAAAAGGAGAAAATGAAGAACCAAATCCCTAAAATCGATATCGAGTATGGATATACATCCAGATCCTGAAAATCAAATCGGATGATCGAGATTAGAGACAGAGAAGAGAAAGAAAGAGAGGGAGGTTCACAGAGAGAGAAGCCATACGAGAATAGAGAAGGTTCACAGAGAGATAAACTACTCGCCTTGACACAGATCGGCGGCGAGCTTGTGCGATGGCTTGGTATACCGGAATCGATGGCTTTATAGAGAGAAACTGATTTCTCGTTTTGGGATACGGAAACCGATGGCGAACATTACCGAATCGGAGACGGGAAGTGGGGAATGGTCCGAAATCAGTGAGTAGCCGATGTCTTGGTTCTCGATTTGGAGATCTAGATCGGCGGCGAGCTTGTGCGATGGCGTTTAACGGAGGGTGTCGGCCGGAAAATGAGGGTGGCGGCCGGAAAAGGAAGTGGCGATCGTAACATGAAATGCGGCTGAGAGGATGGCCGAAAATAAGGAGTTTTGGGAGGATTAGGGTTTTAAGAGAGAAGCTTATGTTTTGTAAATGAGGGTATTTTTTTGTTTAGGGCAAGCGATAGACACGCGTATGCGGTTATTGTTTTAATCTTTTTTATTAATGCATAATTCAATTGTAACATAGGCATAATAATTTGTGAGTTGTGTATTAAAATTTGGACAGTCTTAAAAATTAAGACAAATATGCATTAGGGGGTTGTAATTTATATATGGTTTATAGTATATATATATATATATATATATATATATATATATATATATATATATATATATATATATATATATATATATATATGATTTGATAAGGACTGCGATAACAATTTTTAGCCTTAGGATTGAAAAAATTAGTGGATGAGATTTAATCTTATTTATCCTCAAAATATTGCGAGATGATATGCACTTTCGTAATTATTTGCAAGATTTTGATAAATTACGCCGCATGTTAATTGTTTGGAGAGTTAAAATATAAAAAGAAATAAGAAAAAAAAAATCAGAAAATCTCATCTTTTCACATGTCTCTCCCTCCCCTTCTCTCTTTCTACCACGTGTCGCCCACCTAATAGTTGGGCTTTTATTTTTATTCCACTCATTTTGTTTTCGACTATAATTTTTTTCTTTACACAAAAAAAATTCTGAAAAAACAAAGTTTTTAAAATTTAATTCTCTACAAAATGAGCACAATCATGAAAATTTAAAAAATAATTATTTTTTATTTTTATAAAAAACCCAGAAAAAAAAATATTTTCCAAAAATTATGAAAATTTAAATGATACTTCTGCTCATTATACTAGTGAATTTTGTAAAATGAATTTTTTATAAATAAGTTTTTGAAGTGTTCGTATTTTATTTATAACAAATATTTTTTTTTATAAAATACAATGAAATTTTTTATCCAAATTCAAAAAAGTCATAATAAGATTATTCAACATTTTTATGATTTAAAAAAGTTATGATTCAACATTTTATAATCCTTAATTTGTATGATCTAAAAATATTTTGATTCAAATATTTTATGATTGTTAATTATATCTTTTATGATTCAAATTATATAATGATCAAAAATTTGTTATGAACGCAAATTTTATTTAATTAATATATGATTGATCAAAAATCATGTGATTAAATAATTATATGACGTTCCATGGATGTTCGTCACCTGTGATTAGATAATCGAGTATGTATTACATTCTACGGACGTGTGTCGCATGCGAACGCCTGACATCCAAGTATTGGGTTTGACGTTTGTGTCATTTACGAAGTGGGTGGTGAAGAATTATCCTTGCAGTCATCACCATTTTTATTTACATATTTTTTGGCGAAACAACAAAATGAATCAATAGATGATGCAAAAATAACATGATTCATAAATAAAATTCTCAAAAAACAACTCGATGTTTCATTTTTACGATAATTTTTTTTGTTATTCACTAAAATTGTCTGTAACATGAATAAAAACTTGATTTACTAAAAAATAATTTATCAATATGTTTTTTTAGGATTTTTTTTCAATGAATCATGTTGTTTTTTATTCAGCTAGTGATTCATTTTGGTGATTCGTCAAAAAACCAAATAAATAAAAAACTTGTTACCTTCTTACCATAATTTTACTTCTTATTTAATTCTTCTTTTATATATATATATATATATATATATATATATATATATATATATATATATATATATATATATATATATATATATATATATATATATATATATATATATATATATAGCGAGAGAGAGAGAGAGAGGCTGGACGAGTCGGGGTGAGGGTGAACCGGTCACTGTCCCAAACCCGATTATGAAACCCGGTTATTAGTGTACATTGTATTATTGTAGTTTTAGCCCAGTCCATATATGTATTGTGTTGTATTCCTAGGCCCATTGTTGTACACATTTATATTCTGATTTAATGAATATTTCCACATTATGGGAAATACGTGTTCATACATGGTATCAGAGGGTTTCTCCAGCTAAACCTAATTCCCATCGACGGCTCCTCCCATAGCCCTCGTTTTCTCCTTCTTCTCGTCTGTTCCACCCTCACGTCGAGAGCCATGTCTAGAGGCGCTTATTCTTCTCTCAATGATAACCTCAAAACCTATGGGATCACGAACATCAAGGCCTTCATTCCCCTCGTTCTTGATCTCAACCAATTAAACTATGATGCTTGGCGTATTCTTTTCACTACTGGTTGCAAGGCTTATGGCGTTTTCGGTCACTTGGACGGCTCCTCCAAAACCGACTGATGCAACTCAATAGGAATGGAGCACCAGGGACAACTTCGTTGCTATGTGGATCTGCGGTACCCTCTCCCAATCTCTTCTCCCTATGGTTCTCAAAGTTGGTTCCATCGCTTATGATATCTGGACCGCCCTTGAAAACTTTTTCATAGACAATAAAAACACTCGCGCCATTGATCTTGAAGATGAACTCCGTTCTATGACTCTTGGTGACCGCTCCATATACATTATATTGTAGTTTTAGCCCAGTCCATATACGTATTTTGTGTTGTATTTCTAGGCGCATTGTTGTACACATTTATATTCTGATTTAATGAATCTTTCCACATTATGGGAAATACATGTTCATACACCGGTAATGACCCGTTACCCGACCGAAAACCTGATTAATATATACACGACTCGATCCGAAAAGTCTGCGTTTCAGGTTTACCTATCGGGTTTGGATTTTTCAGTCATTCCTAAATGTAGGATTTACGATTCAAATGAAATTTTTGTTATCTAAAATACCCGACATCGAAACTAATAGGATTAGTTATAGAATTCTAGAAACATATACATTAATTAGAATTCTTATATTGATGCGTTTGATTTAAATTCTGATTTGGAATTAATCATTTTTATAAGAAATTATATTGAAAACCAAAACTGTTTTAACGAACTAATTTATCTAAAAAGTTCCGTGTTTAGTAACTTTAATATTTACGTAAATATTGTTTTATAGTTAAAATGGTTCATCAATTGGAAAAAAAATAATAACATGAAACTTGTACAGGTCAATTTAGTTTACTATATATGTAGTGGCCAAAAAAGGAACAAATAAAAAGTGCCGCCAAACACAACCATATACATACCAACTTATTTCAAATATTAGTTGGAAAGTAAAAGCATATAATAATCTTGTCTCCAGATATTCTAGCAAACCAACAAAGACAGATGGTGCAAGAGGGCTTTTGACACGTGTCCAACTTTACTTGAGTTTAGGTGGGAAAATATAATATACGTGTATTAATACAAAAAACTACTATGTTAAAATGTATAAATCTCATACATCTTTTGGACAATTTATAAAATGCTACTATTTTTCTTATTTTTTTTTGGATAAATTATGAATGATTTCTTTAAACAAGATTACATAGGGTGTGTTTGGTACATATAATATCAGGAAAGATGGATGAATAAAAATTTGAAAGAATTTGAATCTAAATGAATTTGTATATCTTACGTGTTTGGTTGACATTTAATGTAAATGTATTGGTAAAAAAACTCCACATGATGTGACATGTGTGTGTGGAGGTCAACCCACACAACATACACACCCACACACATAAATGATGTTTTTTTAAGATTACCCTTAATGTAATTAAATATTTCGTTGATTCTGTTTGCTTTTCGAATTTATCAAAGAAATCAGAATGTAAAGTATATAAAATGACTAAAAAATCTTTTATTGATTTTTTTATTCTTTCCTTATTTATAAAAATGACTAAATAATACCATATTCCATAAAACATTATATTTGTTTAACAAATTATTATATTAAAAATAGTGAAATAATAACACATAATCGTGACTAAAAATTTAAACATAATTTAAACCATATTATCAAACGACTAATCTAAGTAATAATAAAAATAATTGTTTTCCAAATTCGTAAAATAATAATAAGCCATACACGACTACGTGAATAATTTATGAGGTTAAATCAGTCATTTTGTTTGTGAGATAAGAAAAGATAAGGAATAAAATTTAGATTATTTAGGTTTAACTTAAAAAGTAATGATTTTTTTTATGAAATTTGATGAAATCTAATATAAATCTAATTCGTTGATATTAGATTAAAAACCATAAATCAAACACATATTTAAGTTTTGGGAGTAGTATTTTATCATTTTAACCTCAACCCATGTAGAATGTAGTATACAATGCAAATAAAGAAGACCAGAGGTACAAGTTATGTCAAAATTTTGAATGATAATATTAAATAAAACATTTAGTATTGATTAGAGCAACTCCAATGATATATATGATCAACATCATATGAGAACTAAAAATTTACAATATATATGATAAATAACATCAGTCTGATAAAAATGGAAGAAAAAATAAATTTAGTTATTTTTTATTAACTTTTTCAAAATTTAAATAAAAACTAAGTCATATACCAAAACAGACATCAACTTCACTGGTCCTATTTGAGAAGTTGTTATTTAGCATGCGAAATTGTTAAAACGAAGTTGTTTCAGATAAAAAGATTTAATTTTTTTTTAAATATGCTCGATTTGTATAAATGCAACATAAAAAGAAATATGCTCGATTAATTTTTTACTTGATTTTAAAATACATATTGTCACACTTGTTAATATTTTTGACAACTTTTTGCTTAATTGTTTGTGACCAAATCCCCCAAAAAAAAAAAACAATCGTTGTGTGATTAAATTATCGCAAAAGCCACATATAATATATATATATATATATATATATATATATATATATATATATATATATATATATATATATATATATATATATATATATATATATATATATTCTTGTGACAATAGTCACACAAAATATACATTTATTTATCTTTAAAAAACATATGGTCACACTTATTAACATTTTTCATCACTTTTTGTTTAATTGTATGTGACTAATTCCCAAAAAAAAAAAAAAAAAAAAAAAAAAAAAAAATTCATTGTGTTACTAAATCATTACAAATGCCACATATATTATATATTCATGTAGACAAAGGATGGACAATAGTTACTCTAAAAAACCGCTCGTGTGACTATAAATTGTTTACGGTCACTAAAACTGATTAATCCAAAATAAACTCATACCCAATTAGTCACACATTTTATTGTTTTGGTTACTGTTTTTAAATGGGTACGACCACAAACTCGCTAATGTCATCTTATGTACCCTATGGTCACTCGACCTTTCGTCACACATACGTTAAAAAAACAAGTGTGACTATATGCATATCGTCACTTTTTTGGTGTAACAAAATCGTAGTTTTCTTCTAGTGTTATGAATTTCTCAGCTGATGAACCCATTATTCGAGGACCAAGGGATGAAACTCAAAAACAACCTAGAGATTGACAGCAGAAAAACCACTTATCAAAGACTTATTTAGTTGATTCAAAGGACAGTGATATCATTAAAAAGGCTCGGTTTAGACAGGTTCAAGGAAGAACGAATTACTATATTGAAAAATAATCAAGACCAGATAACCAAGTTAACGAACAACAAAGCAAATGAGTGTCAACTTTGAGACGATTAAGAATTGACAAACCAGAGAAACTTTTCAAGTCTCAAGCCAACATCATAGAAAACGTAATTGCTCCTTAAGTTTAAACCCCTACTACTGCTTTAGAATAAATAAACATCTCCAATACTATTACACACTCTATTAAAGAGCAACTGGGACCAACGAGAGCAATAATTAATCTCGTTTATGTTTTCTATTAAAGAATAAACATATTAGCTTATGTTTTCTATGATATACGAAATTATACTAAGTACTACTAAATCTAGAGTTTATATTTCATTTATATCCCATCATACAATATTTGATGATACATTTTTGCGATTAAAATCATGTGACTATTAGCATTTAATATTCAATACCGGGTATCAAAAGGAAACAAATTAATTAGGTAAAACATAGTGAAGCTTTGGAAATTAAATATAATTAAAAAATAAAATAAAACATTATTAAATAAATTAATCAAATTGTATGAAACAAAAAATTGAAAAGCAAAAAGTTTAACAAAATAAAATTAGTTAATATGTTTAATCCAAAAAGATATTATCTCGAATATGATAAATATCAATGAATAATCACAAATGATATATTTCTAACTTTTGATAATAAAAATATAAAACGTAATCTACTTAGTTTTCTTGAAATCAATTTCAAAGGGAGCTACGTCGACCTTTTATAGCTTTGTACAACTTTTGATAATAAAAGTATAAAATATAATTTACCAAGTTTTCTTGAAATCAATTTCAATGATAACTACATCTACCTTTTATAGCTTTGTAAACATAAAGTCTCACCTAATTAATGATCCCACTTTGAAAATGGAAGTACGCAAACATTTTAAAAAACAAATACCACGTCCAAGAGTATATTAAGGTTCAATTTACTATTTATCTTTCTAATAATGATAAATTCATGTTAGGACTTTATGTTATTGAGGAGATGGTGTGGGCTTGCTTATGTAAGCCAATTTTCTTTTTCATTGTGTATGTGTTTATCAGTTAATACAATATTAAAACTGAGTTATTAAGAGGTGTTTCCATTAATATTACATAAATTTCATAGGCCATGGTCGCTGGAATTCTCTCCTGCCTGCGAAAATCTCTATAATGCTCAAAGTAACGTCGTTTTGTCAAGTCAATTAAAAACCATCATCATGATACAATTGATCAAGATTCATATCTAACTCTACAGTTTCAACCGTTTCTAATCCCAGTTTGGCAAGATCATATTCAAGATCTACTTATGTTGTACAAGATGATATTCAGAGTATCTTCAGTTTTATGGTTTACGGTGGTTTGCATACAAAATCTTTTCTGACGTTCTAAGCATATCCAGCTTTGTTGTTGCTCTAGAAAGAAAGTCGTCATTTTTAACTGGTTACTTGAATTAGGTGACCAAATTAACAAGACAATATCGACTTTATGCCCCTACAAGCAAAAAAAATAAAAACATGAAAGACCTTTTAAACAAATACGAGAAAGGTTAGGCTCTTAGTGACACTAAACCAAAAAAAAATAGTGGAAATAAAATATATATCAGATTGAAGAGTAAATTCGGTGAATGATATATTATAAAAATATCTTCATTTCTCTCCCTTCCACTTCTTTTCATTAAAACAACAAGAAACATGACTTTTTTAATTCATTTTCTTTCCACCCAATTTCACTTTTTCGATAAAATGACTCAAAAACACAACATCAGTGTACAGCCGATATGAAAAATGGTTGTGATATAGCTACCCTCTCATTTTATTTTGTACCCCTCCTAATAACCCATCAAATCAAAAATGGTTTTATTTTATTAGTTTTTTAATCAATATATCCTCCTAATTTGATTAACTGATTTGTGTTATCTCAATTTCGTCTTTTATTGTTTTTCCTTTATTATTATTATTATTATTATTATTAAATTAAATTTATTATTATTAACTTTATAAAATAAAATTATAATCATGCGTGTTTATTGATAATCTAATGCCTCATTTTTATTCGTTCGAATTTATTTAGTTCTTTATAAATCAAGTGGTTGTATGTAGAATTTATTTTTTATAAAATCCTTCAGATTATATCGTTTGTAAGTAATCCAAATTCATGTTATTATTAGCTGGAAACCGCCTTTATTGGTCCGTCGACCCAGTTGTAATATTGGATCAAAATTTGAATTATATTATTATTTATATTGTTATGTTTTATACATTCGTTCGAATTTGACATAACCATTTTGATATAATTTGACATAATTTTATATAAACGTCGTTCGTTGTATCGTAATTACTTTAAAAAAAACTATTTTTTATTGTTAATAAAACATAAAAATTATAAAAGCTAAATTCATTAATTTTACATTCGTTCAAATTTGATATAACCGTTTTGATATAATTTGACATAATTTTATAAAGTTATAAACGTCGTTCGATGTGCCGTAATTACTTTAAAAAACACTATTGTTTATTGTTACTAAAACGTAAAAATTATAAAATGTAAATTCATTGTTATTGTTTTTCTAATAATAATAATAATAATAAAAATAAAATAAAAGAAAAAGAAAAAGGAAAAAATAACAAACTAACCAATTAAATAAAAGAAAAAAACAACAAAAAAACAAAAAATCAAATCAGATGAGATACGATTAGATAGTAGATATGTATCGATTCACCCTATGAAGAAATATCCATTGTTATATTTGGTATCGATAATAAATTAATAATATTAATATGGTGCTAAAATATTCATAAGCAGTAAATATATTGTTAAAGTTTCATTCGTAACTTTAAATATATTCATTTTTAGTTCATTATTTATAGTATAAAACTGAACAAAGTTTTATGTTTAAAATTATTTAACAATTTAGTATTTCTTATAATAATTTAAAATATTCCTACTTAAAAAACATATGATTGACATATATTGCGATAGCAACAATTTAGTAAAAACACATAGCTAAAGTGATTATGATAAAAATCTATTCTACAGATTTGTAAAAAAGAAAAACTAATATATTCTTGAAACTATTTTTAAATTACATGGAACATAAAAATAAAAATATATATAACCAAAATATTCTTTTTTTATAAAAATAGTTTAATGGGTTGCAAACATTTAGTGTTTGCACAATTTTTTATATTATTTTTGTAGTTTGATGTTAAGAAAATAGGCATCTCAAGTTGGACCCTTTGTAAAATCTAGATTGACCCTCAAATGATTATTTCTTAGAATTTCTATTAATAAATGTAATTATTACATAATAGTTAGCTAATTATTACAAAATTATTTTTTTGTTTATTTTGTATAAAGATGCTACTAATTTTTTTTTTTGAACGGCAAATCTATCCTACTCCTACTCCTAAACCACTCCTTGTTATGTTAGTGCCAGGGTTTGAACCCATGACCTCCTTGTTAGTATATCACCTTGTTAGCCAAGTGGGCTAGCCCCATCTTGTTAAAGATGCTACTAATCAAACACTCCATATATAACATTTAACAAAAGTCAACTTATTTTCAATCAATCATATCTAACTTTTTCGGAAAACAATTCAGTTTCAACAAATAAAAAAGTTGACTTTCATTTAGGTGTAAATGAAATATAAATGGGTGTTTATTTAGTCTTTCACTTTTTTTATAATTCTAATTATAACTGATTTTATTTTTTATTTTATGATATTTTGCTTTTTTATTTTCATCATTATAGTACCGAAAATATATAAAAAAATATTAGTTGACATTTTAAATATATTAAATGAGAGCAATTTTTTATAACATCATTGCTATTATTATAATAGATTAAGTAAACTTTTAAAACTGCTTAGTTTTTTTTTTTTTTTTTTTGAACAGAGATACAGTGGAATTACCATACATTAAACATAGACAAAATTACAGTTTTGGTCCCTGATGTATACCTAAAATTTCAAGTTGGGACAAATTATATGAAAATCACAGTTATGGTCACCAAAGTTTGCAAATGGTTTCAAATGAGTCCCTGAGGCATATAAAAAGACTGAAATACCCTTTCTATTATTTTTTTTATTTTTCTTTTAATACATTATTCATTAAATCCATTTTAGAAAAAAGAAAAATACACCCCACCTCACCTTTACCCCACCCCACCCCACCCCACCCGGCTCTCTCTCTCTCTCTCTCTCTCTCTCTCTCTCTCTCTCTCTCATCCATATTCTGGGTTTGTTCTTTAACACAAACACTCACACTCAAGAACATTCATCATTCATGGACACCCATTCTCTCTCACGCACACATAAAAGAGTAAACTAATCCAACGATAATTAGTTACCATATTTCATGCAGTTAATTTATTCTTCAAACTACATTTATGGAGTATCACAAATCATCTAATTATATAAACATCACATTATCACACGAGCATCATGACTTGATGTATTTATCATATAACAACAGATCCTCTCGTATTGCAAAATAGAGTAACAAATTAGTTCCAAAATCAAAATAATTTAACTCATTTGCTATATGTCTGCTACAAAAGTCATTTGTTCTTGCCCATCATCTTCAACCACTTTGCAATCAGATCCACCAAGCAAAATTAGTGTTTTCATGTAGGACAAACCCCAAAACCAAGATCTGTTTCATGGTCCGGGTTAATTTTGTAGGGCACAATAGCAGAAATTGACTTTCTAATTGACGACTTGAGCAACTACCCAAATCCAATTCTCTTTCTCTCTCGGGCGCATTACCTCCCCGGACAACCCTCCTTTGCTGTGACTTTTGAAGCAATCGGACCACTTGTCCACTCCTTCAATAATGGCGAGGGAATGATTTCGAGACCCGCTTTGGACCGGTACCGTTTTTGGCGGAATGAAGAAAAAGAAATTTAGGGTAGACCCATCTGTTGAGGTTCATCAAAAGCGAGTGAGATTCATGTTGGGCATGTAGTTTGTGCTCTCCGTCTTGGACTTGCCATCACCGGTTTCTGCTTCCATTTGGGACATGTTCTTCAACAACTTGACTGATTTGCTCGAGAAGTGGGTTTTACCTTAAATTACCTAGAAACACCACAAACTTGACTGATTTGCTAGAAAACTTGAGGAATGATTGCTTGAAAATTCTGGGTTTTCTGAGAGAGTCCAAGGGTGTGGCTTAGATCATTCAAGAAAACCTAGAAATGAGAAGTTCACATATAAAACTATGAAATTTTCGAACAATGATAGTATCAAGCTTCAAGAATGTGGGTAAGAAATGGAAAGAAGATGCGTGTGGGGTAGAAAGAGGCAGAAATACTCGATTAAAGTTAAAACTTAGAGTTGTTTATATCTTAAAATATGTGAAAAAACAAGACTCGAGTAAAGCAACTCGATCGAAGATATTTAAAGCATTAACAGAACGGGGCGGTGGGATTTACTCAAAACACATTTGATCTGTCTTTTCATTCATGGTTACGCAGGTGTTCTTGATGCCGATGAGTTGTCCAGCATGATCGGGGGGGGGGGGGGGGAGGGGGAGAGAGAGAGAGAGAGACGTAGAGGGTGGGGGTGGGGTGGGTGTATTTTCATTTTATTTTATTAAATAAAATAAATAATAAATTCAGAAAAAGAAATTAAAAAGAAATTAAAAGGGGTATTTTAGTCTTTTTACCTGACCCAGGGACCCATTTGTAGCTTTTTGCAAACATTAGTGACCCAAACCGTGAATTTCCAATAGTTTGTCCCAAATTGAAATATTTGGCAAACATCAGGGACCAAAACTATAATTTTGTCTTAAACATAATATGTTTATAGTAACTAACAACTATTGGAAATCTTCGGTAATGGACATTGTTGAATTACCATGCATTAAATATAATATATTTTTGTATGATTACAATTATAATGACTTCACAACTGTCAAAAAAAGAAAAAAAAAAAGAAAAAGAAAAAAAAAGACCAAAGCAACGAAACTTTGCTAAATCATTTGTTGACATTTTTATCATATTAAACTTTTATTTTCATAATCTTAATTATACTAGTAATAACGGCGTCAAATGTCGCCGGTAATTAATACGGTATTAACGATGACGTCGTCGGTAAAAGGTCGCCGCTAAGAAAACGTCGTTATCAATCTAAAGTCGCCGGTAATACATGTCGTCACTAATGTGGGAATGTCGCCGGTAATGTTTGTCCCTTCTTCGGTGATGACGTGTCACCGGCAGTACTTATCGCCAGGTTTTAGTCTAGAACCGCTTAAAACGAAAAAAGAAGCTGAAACCGATTTTATTTTTCATAAAAATATATTTACGATGTCCCGTAATACAAAAACTACAATAAATAAAACAATTAGAATATTATACAAGTAAAGCACATTAAAAATCTTAATACCATTGCTTTTGTAAAACACATTAAAAGATAATAAAAGAATCTAATGTAACAGATAATAAAATTTTGACGTAACAGATAAGAAAAGAATTTAAAAAAGCATAAGTTAAGATACAACACACCAAGTAAAGAACCTCAAGATCATTTCGTCATTGGTCTGTCGAAAAAAAGTGGCCGTCGGTGTTCAGTAGTGAAAATTTTCCGACGAAAAAATATTAATTTGAAACCCACAAATTATATATATATATATATATATATATATATATATATATATATATATATATATATATATATATATATATATATATATATATATATATATATATATATATATATATATATATATATATATATATATATATATATATATATATATATATATATATCAAGGTTGTAAAAATCGTTTGGCGGTAGCTTGGCGGTCGGGTGGGGTTAAGGGATTAATCGGACTAATCAGGGATTAGTCGGAAATTAATCGGAGACCCTAAATTATAAAGGAATTTACTTAAAAATATATAAATATAAAAAATAGCAAAGTTTGATTCATTTTTATTTCGAGATGCACATCAAAGATTATTCATTTGTTTATTTTTATTCTTTAACATTGATTTTTTTTAGTATTCTTGAGTTATTAGAGAGTGTTTGTGCAATCATTTAAACATAAAAAAATAAAAAATAAATTAAAAAGTTTAAAAAAATTAGAAAATGACCGCCAATACCGATTAATCGCCTGCCAAGGCCGATTTTTGCAGCAAACCGCCAAGCTGACCGATTAGGCCTAATCGTAATCGGTTGAAGACCGGCAAGCGATTAATCGGCCGCAAAGGCTGATTTCTGCAACACTGATATATATATATATATATATATATATATATATATATATATATATATATATATATATATATATATATATATATATATATATATATATATATATATATATATATATATATATAATGATTTGACTTCATACCAAAAAAATAATGTAAGTGGTCAAATTAAGCAAATTGAGGTCTTGATATTAGCACCCTAAAAGAATGATATGGGATCAAAAATGATTTCATACATTAAACATTTAAACCTTCTGATTAAGGGTGTAACTGAATCGACTCCCGTGAAGTTTGAAACTCGACTGAAGCTCAACCTTGACTTTCAAAATTGGGCTCGAAGTCGATAATGTAATCGGCATTTTCGAGCTCGACCCGATTAACTTTTAAAAATAAAACAAAATTGAATTGAAATATAAATATAATTAAGCTCACATGCTATGTAGACTCGGCTTGATTAAGTGAATATACAAATAAAGGGTAAAGTATTAATATAACTAAGCTTAAACTCATAAGTTTCACGAACTAAATATTATAATACTCGAGCTTGGCTCGATAATATATTGATGTACTTCAAACTCGAGATCTGACTCAATTTGGACCGAATCAATTGCAAATATTGTTAGAGTCGGCTAGTCGCTCTCGAGTATCATACGAGGTTCAACTTTATTACACTCCTTATTCCAGTATCATAAAAACATATTTCGTTAATCAAATATTATATCATATAAAGAAATGCATTTAAAATTAAATTAAGAAGGAACTAAGATTACTTGCTATGGTTGGTACCATCTAATGCTTGCATGGTGGGCATTGCATGACAGCTATGCAGCCTTAAAAAGTAGTGGACCATATATACTCCAATTATGAGAATTACTCAACATAACTTGATCAGTGAAGCCACTCTTATGTATTACTACAAATATGCAATGAAATTATTTTGTCCCTTTTATTAAATAATAACAACGGTTCACAATCATTTCATCAAGATTAGCATTTTTTGGAATTTAGCTTCTGGTTTCAGTATGAGAAATTCGAACTTCCCTGCTGAATTATTTTGGGTTATTAGGCTGGGGGGAGTGGTCAGCGAGCCATCCCCCTCGCTAAACAGTTGGTTTGGCGAGTTCGTCGATA
Source organism: Cichorium intybus (assembly GCA_023525715.1). Lineage (NCBI taxonomy): Eukaryota > Viridiplantae > Streptophyta > Magnoliopsida > Asterales > Asteraceae > Cichorium > Cichorium intybus. The sequence goes on from CM042012.1 coordinate 117,287,381, forward strand.
TATTGGCGAGGAATCCATCGGCGAAGGCGAAGGCGAGGGTGACGGTGTGGTTTGGCGAGGCTTCAGCGAGAGTTTTGGCGAGAGTTTGGCGAGGCTTCAGCGAGAGTTTGGCGAGGGTTTGGCGAGGCCACTCCCTCCAGCCTTAGTCATTGAATTGGACCAATTTTTTAGTAGATAACCAAATTTCCTAATTCTACTATTAGGCCATTCCATTTTTTTAATTAAGCACTAAACTTCCATATCTGCTCCATTTTATAAAGTATCAATTTTTATAGGGCACTTGATTAAAATAGCCTAATATTGAGTTTTATCTCAAAATAATAATAAAAAATCGAAACTCCCAAAAGAGCTATCAAAATCACAGTTGGTTTTTGCCATCCGCGATTTCACTACAGTAACTTCAATCTCCTCTCTGGTATAAAAAATCGAATTTGCCATTTTGGGAGAGGTCATCTGCAATTTCCTCTGTCAAAACTACGATTTCCCTTTCATCATCTACGTTTTCCCATTTGGGATTTCCTATTTATTTCATTTTAGGTTTATAGTTTAGGGTTTACAATACCAAATGTATTTGAGTCCAACTTTGGAACTTCATAAATTCTTTATACGGACTCCGATGGACTTGAATTTTTCTTTGATGTGCTCTTTGTAACAAGGGTTATCCATACACATATCAAACTAGAACAGATCTCGGGATGCCATATTTTTGAAGCTCTAAGTAGGTTATGTGGTGATTTAATGAACTTTTCCTAAATTCACTATTTTTCATATGAGGTTACAAGAAACATTTCCACTTACGTTAAAATACACTTATACTATTAAAAAAAACTTATGTAACTTAATACATGCATTCTTCTTTGACTTTAGGCTCTTAAACTCGTTTTTTTTTTCCCTAGATTTACATACCAAGTGTGTTTGTGTCCAACTTTCAACCACATAAATTCTTCATACTAATTCTAATTGAGCTTCTTTATTTTGGTTTACATTTTTATATTCTCACCAGCATTCTTTGGTATTTCAAAGACATTGTTATAGATTACAATAGTTATATTTTTCAAATACAATACGATGAAATACACATTAGTATATCTCTACCATTTTATATTATGACTAAAAACATAATGCAATAAGCCAAAATAATTTTTGACGTGAAATTGGGAGATTAAAAATCCATTTTTGAAAAACTGTCAATTTTGCCAAATTTAGCATATCTAGCTTTGACTCGAGAATATAAGAGATGTTAGAAAAATATTAGTGAGGGGTTGAAGCGAAAAGTTGGATTGTGATAGACATTTCTTTTAAACAATAAAAGGACCTAGTTGTAGAGATTTTAGTGAAAATGACCATTTTTGTCAAATGATTAAACTGTGGATTAAGTTTGACCTAGGCAATGACTTAGATGAATATGAATTGTATTTTCAGGGGCAAAATTCTAAAATTGGAAATTCTCATTAAAGTAGTAGTTATTTGATGTTAAATGTTGGAAGATCTGGACTTTAGGGACAATTTTTGTCAATTCTTGAAAGATAATATGCATTCGAAGGGTTTTAAAGCTTGTTTTCCCGGATATAAATTTAAAGGATTAATGCCCTTCGCGGCACGAATGCCTAGGTGGATGTGATGCAAAAGGAGGGCTTAAAACAATACACAGTGGTCGGCCCTTCACGACATTACCAACTGTGGATAGCGGCACGATACGTTTGTTATATGATGGAATATGTAGTATTTTAGGGAACTCACTAAGCTTTATGCTTACTCTCTCTGTTACGATCAATTCGAGATGATCAATCTCCAAGATAAAAGAGAAGAAGCAGAATTAAACTTGAAACAATTTACTTTTCATATTCATAAATGTCCGATTACAGGGAATTAAATACCATGCAACAACTAAATAAATGTGGGAGAAAATAAGGGAATCGTGGCTTACCTAGTGGGAAAACTACCTCCTAATTAATAATTAAACAATTAACAATTAAAGACTTGGTCATCTCTTCATGCACGTGGACGTGGACAACAGTACCATAATAAGCTATGCAAAAATATTCGTATTAATACTCCCCCCCTGAAAAACGGCCTTATCCTCAAGGTCGAGATCGTGTTGTGCGGCGGGAGTCCACGGTGGATCGGATTCCGATTGTAGAAGAAGGAATTTTGGTGGGTTGCATTGGTGACCCGGTTGATATTTTGCGGGGCAATTGTAGCAAAGACCTTCGGCACGACGTTTTTGCATCTCGGCGGGGCTTAACCGCTTGATCGGAAGTGTTGCAGAAGATGGTGGAGGGGCGGGCAATAAGGGTGGTTTCGGTGGTGGAGGCTCGCGAGAGCCATCGAAAGACGGAAGATGAGTATTGAGTTTATCTTCGATGAGTTTAGCAAGACCGTAGGCTTGGTGAAGGCTTGTGGGACTATGGATGGCGAGTTCATTTTGGATATCGCTACGAAGGCCGGAAATGAAACAATTGCGTAAAGCAATTGCCGATAAGCCTTCCACACAGTTACTAATTTTCTCGAATTCGGTTTGGTAAGCCGCAACGGTTGTTGTTTGTGTGAGTTTGAAAAGAGTAGCTTGATGGTTTTCGTAAGTAGACGGCCCGAAACGAAGTTCCAATGCACGCAAAAATTCCGGCCAAGTGCCGAGTAGGTGATTGTTAGAAAGGTGTTTGTACCAGCTTAAGGCGTCGCCAGTAAAATAGAAGACGGTGAGGGAGAGTCGTTGTGGCGGTGGAACGGAGTAATAGCTAAAGTAGTTTTCGGCTTGAAAAATCCAATCGAGGGGATTGGAGCCATCAAATGTGGGTAGGTGAATCTTTGGTGGACGGAGGTTGTTGTTCGGTGGTGGTGGTGGTGGTGGTGGCGGCGTTGGCGGCGGCGGCGGCGGTGGTGGTTCTTTGGCGGCAAGGATGTTGACGAGTTGCTCCAATTTGGTGGCGGTAGCGGTGGAGATGCGGGCGAGAGTTTGCATTTGATCATGGAGGATGGTATTGGTGGTGTCGGAGATGGAGCTTGATTCCGGTTTAGGAGGCATGAGGATTGAGGACGAACGATGAAAGCACCAATTGTTACGATCAATTCGAGATGATCAATCTCCAAGATAAAAGAGAAGAAGCAGAATTAAACTTGAAACAATTTACTTTTCATATTCATAAATGTCCGATGACAGGGAATTAAATACCATGCAACAACTAAATAAATGTGGGAGAAAATAAGGGAATCGTGGCTTACCTAGTGGGAAAACTACCTCCTAATTAATAATTAAACAATTAACAATTAAAGACCTGGTCATCTCTTCATGCACGTGGATGTGGACAACAGTACCATAATAAGTTATGCAAATGTATTCGTATTACTCTCTCTCAAATTAAATGTTTCCATGTACTTCTTCAGATAAAGAGGAAGGGCACGGCCTGATTGTACTCGCATCCAGCATGTTCATGATTTCTGACTTCCCCTGTCATATGTTTATTAATTTGGATTTTATTACTTTTGATTTTGGAATACTTTTTTCTTTAAATTGAATAAATGGATTTTATTACTATGGATTTTGGAATATTGTTTTCTTCAAATGGTTCATACGACGTTTCTGATGATTTTTTATATCTACACTTTATTTTAAAAATGAAAATTTTGGTTGTGAAATTTGAGACATTACTGAAGGGTTTCTATGCAATCAATGAACACAAAAATACCTATGGTTCACATGCAACCCTAATATTGATCTATGTTTTCTTCTATGAAGATTAGAACTAAGAACCTAAAGGATACAATTCAATTCTAAAGATGAATTAAGAAACCAACCTTTGATCTTATGATCCTTTCAAGCAGCAGCAAAAGTATCCTGCCTCAAATGCAAGTCACACCCAAGTGATGGAAGAATCAGTCCAGCAGAGTAATACTGAGAGAAAGATGGCGTGAATAATCAGGTGCCAGGGGGTTCCTTTTATAGCCTCCTAGGGTTACACCTGAAACCCTAAGGAGCCTCCAACTGGACAAGGCTTTTGACCACTTGGACCAGGCTTACCAAAACCCTAATCAGGGTTTCGCCAAACCCTAGAGAAGCCTCCAGGGTGGCGCCACTTTTGGTCCCTGGTTTTACCTGGCCAGTTATTCAACTATTGAATAAATGCCAAACCAGTCCCTGCACCTTTAATTAATTAATTTAATCTCCAAATTAAATCCAATTAATTCTAGATTAAATCTCAATTAATTAATATAGTTTCTAATTAATATATTAACACTTAAATATATTAATAAACCATATACTTATTTTCTATTGATTTATTATACAATTAATAAATCAACTATTCTCTCTACTGAACTACATATCTATCCTCCATCTATGAGGGCAACCCAAATGGACTTTGCTTTTAATCATAAGATAAATACAATTATTGTAACGCCCCAACTTTTCAAACCATTTTTAATACATAAAAACGTATTTTACAAAGTATGGTTTAACAAAAACCGTTTATTTGTTTGAATACAATCAAAAAGGGGAGTTACAATACATATCAAACCATAAGCTTAAGAGAAACGGATTCAACCAATATCAAAAATGAAAGCTGTATCCAGCTCCACTCCTTCGCACCTAGTGCTTATTTAGCAACTTCAAACTATCTCACAGCCTTATACTTGAACCTGGAATACATGGCATAAAAATAAAATACGTAAGACAAATTGTCTCGTGAGTTACATGAGTTTTAGACTCAAACTTTAAAATTTCTTTTACTAATTCTTATAAACTTTCGTAACATAAATCTTTGTCAAAACTACATAATATACACATATTATACTTTTTCACTTTTCAAAAGCATCATATATTAAACTTTGCAAAAATAATGTCTTTTATACTTTCTTTGACTGGTTTTATAAACTTGCTGGGATTTTTATACTTAGGGAATTAATCACTATAAGTGATACCCCAAGTCTCTACAATTAGAAAGAACGGATCAATACTAATGGTAGAATTGCTGAGGCAGTCTACTTCGCGAAGGGGTTGTCCCCAGTAGACTCCTTACCTAACCCGGGTAGGTTGGAACATAGTTCCCTTACTAACAATGCTAGTCACAATACCAGTCAAACATAAAATACTTTTCTGAAAACAAAACATTACTTGCACGAAAAATGGCTAAATGCCAAGCTTTTGACTTAAACATATCTCTATCATAATTTAGGCTATCATCAAGAATCGTACTTTCAAATATAACAGTTAACTTTCTATTTAAACTAGAAAAAGGACCATTTTTGCAAATATTTTTCACATATAAAAATAATATATGAAATCTGAAAAATGCTTACTTACTTGCCATGTATCCCAAAATGGATAAAAATGCTACATGTACTCACCTTAGGACTCTTGAAAGGTTGTTTAGACGTCTCTCGGTTCTTTACCCTTTCGGTGTCCACCTACTTGACTTGCACCTATATATATAGTAATTGATACATTAATTTACATTCTAATTGACTCTATAACATGTTAGAGTCCTTGTTTTATCATTAAGGGTCAAGACAAGTGTCTAACCTTTAATTAACTAATTTTTAATTAACTCGTATATTGTACGTATTTTGCTACAGTAGCTTTGGAAGGTCGTATTCTAATTCCGACAATTTCCCATGAAGTCTTATGCCATTTTAGACATGTGTTTCAAGTTTGAAGTTTATCGGACCAATCTAGCTAAAATCTCAAAATCAAGTTTGGACAATTACTTGATTTTTAGCCACTGCTTGCTACAGTGATTTTCCACGAGGTCGGATTATTGATTTAACAATTTCCCATATGTTTTCATACCATTTTAGGGCTATTGTATGAGTTACGGGTCGATCGGACAAGTGTAACATTGATTTCCAAACTCAAAAAATGGACAGAATGTTTTTCCAGGGAGGACACGACTCGTGCTCTTTTCCTCTTATGGGAAGCACGACTCGTGTGTTTCCTGGGTTCTTTTTCCTTGGCTGATTTTTGTGCTGCAGGTCCTATGGTCCGAGGATTAAGTCCTTAATATGTAACTTAATCATTTTAAGGTCATTTTTAGGCATAAAATAGCAGTTCAATTATAGTTTTAAACCATGGAATCAACAATTCCATTCCAAGGCTTAAAACATTCCCGTAATGCCCATTTTGCTATCAAAAATCATTTTATTGAATTTTTAAGGATGGAATAGATTTTCCACTTCATTTAGAACCTATATGACTTAACAAAATCATAGAAACAAATTTCAGCCCCATTAACCCATTTCTAGGGTTCTTGAGCTCAAACCCACTTCTATGGATTTAACCACAATTTGTGGTTAGAAATTACTTCTTTGTGTTGTTTTGAGCTAGATAAGGTGTATAAATCCATTGATTTAACCTCATCCTCAAAATCAGAGGTTGGATTTACGGATCATCCATCCACAACTTGAAGAGCTAAGCCAAAATTGTAGAATTCTTACCCTTGGAGCTTGGAATTACTAATTCCAAGTGTTGTTTTCTCCAATTCTTTGCTTCAATCTTCCAAACTTCCCAAGAATCGGTTCTTCAAGTTTGTTCCCGTAGTCTCTAGAGTGCTCCAGGAGTTATTTCTGATTTTATGATGAATTATGAGATATTTTTCTCATTTTATAATTATCTATTTTCAGTTTTGGTCCCTCTAGTTAACTTCCTTGAACTTTGGCCACCAAAACCCATTATTTTTCCATAGAACCAAATCTTTTACATTTTTAGTCCTAAACTAAAACAATTTTTTTTTTATAATAATAACTTCTACATGTGGTCAAATGACCAATTTACCCTTTTCATGGCAAAAGGACTAAATTACCCTCACAACCATAATTTCTCATAGATTTTACATATAACATTTAAATAACACACATTATATGTTACATATTTATATATTACAAGTTTTTGGTCGTTTCAATTATAAGTCATGGCTTAGACACCTAATCCAACAGTCTCCCACTTGGATAAGTCTATGACTTTAATTGTCTGAACTCTGACCCAGTCAATTCTGTCCAAAGATAAGTGATCTGATGATCCTCCGTCCAACAGGATATTTTCAGACTCAAGACATGGATTAACGTCAATCTTGGTCTGACACTCTGTTTCTCGATTTCTGATTTGCATATGACTTTAGAGACTACTAATTGAACACATCAATCAAGTCCCGGTTGGCCAACACTTTCAGTCAACTTCTAAATCATCGAGAGGCCTACAGATATCTGTTTCCCATCGGGTCATGGGACGGATAAGTTTCGACTCATATGTCCATAACTTTTGCGGGTCCAAATACATACAACAATGCGTTTTATAGCACCGAGTTACTGGCGCGATTTCGTATTGTCAATAAGCACTTGTATCGCAAATAACAGATCATATCTCTCCACTTAAAGATCACCGGATATTATCGTCTTAACATTGCTCGTGATAAAATCCATGAAGCAATCTGTTAAGCGCGGGTTTATCCAATACTCAAATCTCTATTTCTAAGTACTCATGAACGTTGCAGCAGTCTTACTGCAATGTCTAACTCTTTAGACAGTCTGCAACCAATTCATGACAGTCTTAGTTCATACTTACTTCCTAACAGTATGATCGACTGTGGAGTTTTAAATAATCTAATTATTAAGGAAGTTAAACATGCAAATATAGAAACACAGAAATAAACAATTGACAAAGGTAGTAACAATACTCATTTATAAATCTCTATTATAAAATCACCGAGTCAATTACATTTATACTGTTACAAGTTTCTAATCTATCTAATTACTAAAACTAATATCATCCTTCAATCCAATGCTCCGAGCATGCTGATTGCGCTTGATCCTATTCAGAGCCTTAGTCAAAGGATCTGCAGGATTGTCCTCGGATGATACTCGCTTAACCAGTAAGTGCCCTTCTTCTATTTGATGTCGAATGTAGTGGTACTTTCTTTCGATATGCCTGGACTTTCCATGGTCTCGCGGTTCCTTTGCCAAGGCGACCGCTCCTTCATTATCGCAGAAAAGTTCCACCGGCTCCTGAATGCTCGGGACAACTCCAAGATCCCCGATGAAATTCTTCAGCCAAGCCGCCTCCTTAGACGCTTCACTCGCTGCGATGTACTCTGATTCGCACGTTGAATCAGCCACCGTTTCCTGCATGGAACTTTTCCAAGTGACCGCTCCACCGTTCAAAAGAAATACCCAGCCCGATTGGGACCGTCCACTGTCTCTATCTGTCTGTAAACTGGCATCTGTATATCCACTCACTTTTAACTCATCACTGCCACCAAGGACTAATACCATATTCTTTGTCCTTCGCAGATACTTGAGTATGTTCTTGACTGCAATCCAATGTGCTTTTCCAGGATTACCCTGGTACCGACTAACCATGCTTAGTGCATAGGATACGTCGGGTCGAGTACATGTCATAGCATACATGATCGATCCTACTGCCGAAGCATAAGGTACCCGACTCATTTCAGCCATTTCCTTATCGGTACTCGGACTTTGAGTCTTACTCAATTTAACACCACTTAGGATTGGTAACTCTCCCTTTTTGGAACTTTCCATGTTAAACCTCTTTAACACCTTTTCCAAATATGTACACTGGCTTAGACCTATCAGTTTTCTCTTTCTATCTCTAAGTATTCTTATCCCGAGAATATAAGCAGCCTCCCCTAGGTCTTTCATGGCGAAACACTTCCCGAGCCAAGCCTTAACATTCTGCAAGGTTGGAATGTTGTTTCCCATGAGTAGTATGTCATCAACATACAGCACCAGGAAAGTGACTATACTCCCACTAGCCTTGACATATACATAGGACTCATCTTCACTCCTAGAGAAGCCAAACTCTTTGACTTTCTCATGGAAGCAAAGATTCCAACTACGAGATGCTTGCTTCAACCCGTAGATTGATCTTTCAAGCTTACATACTTTATTAGGGTGCTTAGTGTCTACAAAACCTTCTGGCTGACTCATGTAAACATCTTCAGTCACTTTCCCGTTAAGGAAAGCGGTTTTGACATCCATCTACCAGATTTCATAATCATGAAACGCAGCTATGGCAAGCATTATCCTGATTGACTTAATCTTGGCTACTGGTGAGAAGGTTTCATCATAGTCAACCCTCGGGGTTTGAGTGAATCCCTTCGCAACTAGCCGAGCTTTATAAGTATGCACTTTTCCGTCCATGTCGGACTTCTTTTTGAAGATCCACTTGCATCCGACTGTCTTTCGACCCGGTACATTGTCAACCAAGTTCCAAACTTGATTGTCATACATGGACTTTATCTCGCTGTCCATTGCCTCTTTCCATTTTGCAGACTCAGGGCCTGCCACTGCTTCACGGTAGTTAGCTGGCTCATCCAAATTAATCAATGTACGATCACTGACTAACGTGTCTCCGTCCGAAGTAATATGGAAACCATAGAACTCGGGCGGCATGCTAACTCTACCTGAGCGCCTAAGGGGCAACGAAATGTCGGTGGGTCCAACAGGAACTTCTTACTCATGTTGGTTGCTAGTTTCTTCCAAGGTTGTTTCATCGGGCGTCTCCTGAATTTCTTCGAGATCGATCGTACTCCCACTGTCCTCTTTGGATATGAGTTCTCTCTCTCGAAAGAACCCCCATCTTGCTACAAAGACGACGTCCTCGCTCGGTCTGTAGAACAAGTATCCAAAAGACTATTTCGGGTATCCGATGAAATAACACCTCTCATTTCTTTCTGCGAGCTTATCTGAAGTATCTCGTCTCACGAATGCTTCACAGCCCCAGACTTTGATGTGTGCCAACGAGGGAACTTTCCCCGTCCACATCTCGTGCGGTGTTTTCACAACCTTCTTGGTTGGGACAAGATTTAGGATATGGGCGGCAGTCTCTAAGGCATACCCCCAGAAATGGATTGGAAGTGAGGCTCGACTCATCATGGAACGAACCATGTCCAACAAGGTTCGGTTTCATCTCTCTGCAACACCATTCAGCTGAGGTGTTCTTGGAGGCGACAACTGTGAAACAATTCCACATTCCTTGAGGTAATCGAGAAACTCGATACTAAGATACTCATCGCCTCTGTCGGATCTAAGCATCTTTATCTTTCTGCCCAATTGATTTTCCGCTTCATTCTTAAACTCTTTGAACTTTTCAAAGGTATCCGATTTATTCTTGATTAAGTAGACATACCCATATCTACTAAAATCATCGGTAAAGGTCACATAGAACCGCGTGCCATCTTTAGTGGTTGTTCTGAAGGGACTACACACATCTGTGTGTATGATATCCAACAGACCTTCACCTCTTTCAAAGGAACCTTTGAATGATGATTTTGTCATCTTGCCAAGTAAGCAAGATTCGCATACATCATCTGACCCGAGGTCGAATGATTCCAACACTCCATCCTTTTGGAGTTGGGCGATGCGTTTCTTGTTTATATGGCCAAGGCGAGAATGCCACAGACATGTATTTTCTAAACCGCTTGAAGCATCAATAGTTAAAACATTTTTACCATAATTGTCAACACACATAATAGATTCATACACTCCATCACAAGCCATAGCATTAAATATAAAAACATCATTTTTGAAAACCGAAATTGAACCATTCAATTTATTAAACTCATAGTAGAAACCTTGTCTGAACAATGCATGAAATGAAATTATGTTCTTCGCCATATCAGGCGCATAGCAACAATTATTTAAATCTAATCTAACTCCGCTACTCAGCATCAGTCCATAAACACCGATCTTGGTAACAGGTGACGTTCGCCTATTCCCCATGACCAGGTTCAGTCTGCCATGCTCTAGCTCCCTACTTTCCTCTAGGACCTGCAAATCAGAACAGATATGAAAACCACATCCGGTATCAAGGACCCATGAACGGGATAAAGATGAGTTATTAGATATAGAATACGTACCTGCCTGTGACGGTTTCACTTTACCGTCCTTGACATCCTGCAGATACATTGGGCAGCTCCTCTTCCAATGACCCTTCTGCTTGCAGTAAAAGCAGTCGGCCTCTTTGGGGTTCCGAATGTGTGGAATTCCGGAAGACTTACCTTTCGGGGCACCGCTAGATGACCCGACGTGAGTCTTTCCCTCCAGTTCTACTTAGGAGGGCCTTTCTGTTTCTTTCCCTTTCCGAAGCTAATAGCCAGGACAGACGGGTTGACAGGGAGCACAGCTTTTCCCTTCATCCCATCCTCAGCCGTCCGAAGCATGCGGTGTAACTCAGCTAGGTTTGCCTGGTTGTTGTTCAAATGATACGCCAGTGTGAACTGGTCATAAGAACTGGGCAATGAGTTTAGCACTATGTCAACTGCTAAATCCTCATGAACCGGCATTTTCAGCTTTCTAAGCCTTTCCACGTAACCATGCATCCTCTGCACATGTGCACAGATGGACTCGCCCTCCTTGGGCTTACTGTTAGTGAAAGCTTTTACAACCTCACGCCTCTCGATGCGCTCTTGCTTGCGGAACCTTTCCGCGAGCTCTTTGTGCATCTCGTAAGGCCAATAGTCCTCATAGATACGTTGCAGTTCAGGGTTCATAGTAGCGATCATGATGCAGGCCACTTTGGTCGCATCATCAGAGTGTTTAGTGTATGTAGCGATTTCTTCGGGAGTAGCAGTTTCAGTGTCCACATCAACAAGCTCGGTTTCTAGAACATACTCTTTATGTTCAAACCTTAGAGCCATTTTGATGTTGCGGATCCAGTCATTATAGTTAGTGCCGTCCAACGTCACCTTTGAGCATAACGACAGAATCGAGGTGACACTACCGAGATTTGAGTGGGGAACGGATTGGTCAGAAGACATCTGAACAAGAAGAATGTAGTTTTAATTAGATAGAATAATAATAATAATCCTTATATTCACCCAAGAACAAATATAAGGCTAGGATCCTACAATAACAATCTACAATACCGAAAAGGGATGTCGTAATCAATATTGTAAATTTTACAAGGTAGGCGAATGACGATTCAGCCAATTCCACCGCGGAAACATAATCATATTATAATGGAATTCCTAGTTTCTTTGAGATTTACCGAACTATTCGATAGAATGTTTTAATCTCGGGAATGCCCCGCTGTTTGTGACTGGGATACCGAGGATCACAAACCGGGTGTGAATAACCACGCAAATTGCTTGGTACTCTTGAATTCAATTGTCATCTCTAATTAACGTGCCGGTAAACCTCACACGCTCCGTTAATAATGACAAAATCAAGAAACCCATTGTGACTCTTTGCGGACCCCAGTTGGCGTGCCGGTAAACCACACACGCTCCACCAACGTTCCACAAAGTGCAATGTGCAATTTCATGGATTAGCACCAATTCACATTTTTAACCTAAAGTAACTATATTGGGATTTGTTTTAGGGTTCTAGTACTTTCAATTATAGCATTATACTTTTAAGAGGCTTAGCGGTTCTATCATACCCGTTCGGCTAACGACACTCGACTGACCAGGAGAGCGGTGGGTAAGAGTAGATACCCATTAGACTAACATTTTATAGTCAGTCGCCTTATACCCTCTTTATAAGATAGTTTTGTGAATGAGGCTTACTAGCGGTAGACTAACCAATTTTCTTATATATATTAAATTAACTTTTAATCATAAATATATATAAGATATATTTTAATCTCATTAAAATATTTTAGAATTAATTTTATCTTAATTTTTGCAAATTATTACTAATTTTTTGAAAATTTTAATTAATTCTTTAAACTGATTTAATTGGTATTTTAATTAATCAATTAATTAAACTAATTAAATCTAGGTTACAGATTACCAAATTAATCAAATTAATTAATCTGTATTGGTCCATGATTTTCGAGATTTACAAGCCAAACAAAAAGGGTTCAAGTTATTTTAATTGATTTTGTTACCAAAAATAACAACACATAATTAAGGCAAGCAAATCAAGCAATCAAGGGGGGACCAAGGCGGGTGGCGGCTAGGGTTAGGAAACCCTAGCCAAAAATGTCGATCCAAGGCCTAGCCTTGTGGTGTTCATCGCAAAAAACACCAAGGCACAAAACAATTTATGCAGTTCAAATCAATTCACAAGAAAACAAGCTATCTCTGATACCACTGAAGGGTTTCTATGCAATCAATGAACACAAAAATACCTATGGTTCACATGCAACCCTAATATTGATCTATGTTTTCTTCTATGAAGATTAGAACTAAGAACCTAAAGGATACAATTCAATTCTAAAGATGAATTAAGAAACCAACTTTTGATCTTATGATCCTTTCAAGCAGGAGCAAAAGTATCCTGCCTCAAATGCAAGTCACACCCAAGTGATGGAAGAATCAGTCCAGCAGAGTAATACTGAGAGAAAGATGGCATGAATAATCAGGTGCCAGGGGGTTCCTTTTATAGCCTCCTAGGGTTACACCTAAAACCCTAAGGAGCCTCTAACTGGACAAGGCTTTTGACCACTTGGACCAGGCTTACCAAAACCCTAATCAGGGTTTCGCCAAACCCTAGAGAAGCCTCCAGGGTGGCGCCACTTTTGGTCCCTGGTTTTACCTGGCCAGTTATTCAACTATTGAATAAATGCCAAACCAGTCCCTGCACCTTTAATTAATTAATTTAATCTCCAAATTAAATCCAATTAATTCTAGATTAAATCTCAATTAATTAATATAGTTTCTAATTAATATATTAACACTTAAATATATTAATAAACCATATACTTATTTTCTATTGAATTATTATACAATTAATAAATCAACTATTCTTTCTACTGAACTACATATCTATCCTCCATCTATGAGGGCAACCCAAATGGACTTTGCATTTAATCATAAGATAAATACAATTATAAGTCATGGCTTAGACATCGAATCCAACAATTACAAGTGCACTCCCCATTTATATGATTTTGAGAGAGGATGGCCTCCTTAGAGACGATTTTTCGGGTTCTAGTGAAGATCAAGTGCTAGAGTGTGAAGATTGATTAAGTTATTGAAGGTTCCTAGCAAATTAATGTATAATCTCCTCTTTTCTAGCTTGAAAAACCTCTTCTAGGGTTTGGGGTTTTGTTCAATCCAAAAATTCTGATTTAGGGGAGGTAAATCCTAGGATCCCAAGTGTTACTTTATAACTTTTGAGAATTATGTGATAATTATTCAATCAATAGATGACTTGGTATCACCTCTAATGAAGTTTTGGGTCTAGAACCATTGATATGTTGAGATATGGATGAACCAAGTTGTGTTTTGATTCCTTTCATGTGTTTTGGATGAAAGAGATCATTCCTAAATGGTTTCCTTATGATTCCTAATCAAAGATGTTGAGACAATAACTCTAGAATCACTAGAACTATGTTGTAATTAGGTGTTTGGAATCCTAGACCCATGAATGTGTTGTACCTTGACCTTGGCAAGTTGTAATATATGTTCTTGATGTAATGGTATTAGTTATATTGATTTTAGAATTGTTGGAATGATCCTAAACTAATACTTGGTCTTGACTCTTTCAAGTTTAATGAACCATGATTGGAATTAGATATTCTATGAGTTTTCCACCATTTGGATCAATGACTGAAATTAGGGATTCCATGAGGTTATCTTCTTTGGAATTGGAATTAAGGAGTGGGAATGACTCCCTTAGGGATGACCTAATGATTAAGTGTGTAATAGATTGATTACAAGTTTTGGATGTGGTGAATGACTTAGATTCAAGTGTTAAGCTAATGTCTTAATGGACTTCTAATACATTGAGATCTTTGGGACTTAATCCATTAAGCCATGAACATCTTGGCCATTTAAAGATGATATGTTGAGGTTTAGATTTGTTTTAGAACCCTTGTAAGTCGTGGTTGAAGTTTAGATGAAAGGGGTATGGCCAAATGGAAGAATTGAGAAGTGTTGGAAATAAATTTGCCTCCTGTCTAAGTTTGGCGACATGATGTGTATTGGATTGCAACGCGATCCTAGCATGTGTCGCAATCTGGCAGTTTTTGTTGAGGCTTGTAAGGTGTGGTTTATTGGGTGTTGTCCTTTGGTCCTTCCCTTAGGAGTTTTTCATTACGTTCGAAATGGACTAATAACCCTAAGAACTGTTGTTAGTGAGTTTTGGTTTTGTCCCCAAAATGGGTGAATTGGAAGTAACACTTCTTCCTTAACTTGTAGGATGAAAGTAGAGGTGTAGCAATAGAAATGAGGTTAAGGACTTGAGTTACTACTTAACTAATGTGAGTTTACAAGAGTACATGTCCCTAAACTTATTTTATGGTTTGAGTCGTTTCAAAAAGATTTTTGTGCATTCATTCTATGTGTTATGTGTTATACTATAAGCATCTTCGTCCATTCATAAAATTCTATTTTTGAATGACAAACTAGAGATGATTTAGAACCATGATTGCATCCTACATGTCATTTTTTTGTGGGTGTCACTTATGATATCCATATGTAAATTGCTTAAAGATTAAAGATGTAGTGATTAGATTTCCAGATAAGCATCACTTTTCACGTACCAGGCTAGCTATCACATGTGTGGTGCTTGTGTGGTGGTTCGCGAGCACCTAGCTACGATGGGAAGGTATGGGGTTTCCTTCAAACCACCGATGTTATGGTAGACTTGGGATGTGGGGTAGTTGCATATACATACATTATACATATGGCTTATCCTTTTTATGATGAAATGATGTTTTAATACAAATAATGTTTTATGATGATAAAATTGACCATATTGATTTTGGACAAACTTCCCTTAAACCATATTTATTATGCTTTTGGTGTGGCGGTGTTGATTTTCAACTCAAACGATGATTATGTTGATTTGGAACATTTCCCTTGAAAACTTTACCTAATATGTTTTTGGTGTTACAAAGTTGTAATTAAATCAAATGTTCACTACGATGATTTTAGGAACAATTTTTCCATCGAACTACTTTTTATGACGTATGGGTGTTTTAAGATGTTTTTAGGGGGTTTAACTCGAGTATGTTAATTAACATCATCTACTCTAAATGAGTTGACCCCGGGTATTCTCATTAGGCATTTTCGTTGCCTAACTTATTTTGACATATATTCAAGTTGACGAATAATGATGACTTATGTAAATTTTTAGATTTTAGAATGTCACAAGTTGTATGGCTATGCAATAATATTTGGATTGTAACAATCTCGCTCTCTTAAAACAAAGTAAATCGTTTTGAAATTGAAACCATATGATTTTACGCAACCCAAAAAACTCTGAAACGATTTTAAGTTAAAACTCAATGGATAAAACAGTTTTAAATTCAATTTAATTGCATTAGGGTGTTTTGGGACCAAATTCTCGTCTATAATGACTTATAAACTTAGATATGAACTTATAGGTTTAAAATTGATTTTTTTTAATTACCCTTAGCGGTAAGTGTTACATTAACTCACCTAGTGTCAAATCAGAGTTTGCAAAAAAAAAAAAAAAAAAAAACAGAGTTTTTTTTTAATGGATAAAACAGTTTTAAATTCAATTTAATTGCATTAGGGTGTTTTGGGACCAAATTCTCGTCTATAATGACTTATAAACTTAGATATGAACTTATAGGTTTAAAATTGATTTTTTTTTAATTACCCTTAGCGGTAAGTGTTACGTTAACTCACCTAGTGTCAAATCAGAGTTTGCAAAAAAAAAAAAAAAAAAAAAAAAAACAACAACAACAACAACAACAACGACAACGTTTGAATTAACTTAATTTGAAACGTAATAAATTGATAGATTAGTTTCTAGTGTTTGACAAACTATGGTTATACATTTAATTATGAAATAACTTATAACATTCTTGGTAAATAAGTCAATAAGAAAAAATTACTTATTAAAAACTAATTATTGAAATTAATAAATATTATAAAAACTTGCTATCCAAACACTTAGAACTCTTTATAAACCATACTCGACAACAATAACTCAATAAACACTCCAAATAACCAATCACAAACACCCTTAAGCGTCTATTTTATTCTCTTCATTTATTGTAAAGTATACTTTTGTTTTCATTGGTTTTTATTTGTATATTTTTGGTTTGGTGTTAAAAAAAATTACGACATTTATTTGCTATTTAACGACTCTAATCATTATAAATATCATGTCCATTGCTTGAAAAAGACTTAACATTACCCAATTTAATTTATCTCACATTAACAACGACCTAAATGGATATAGAAATCGACCAACCACGACTCTATCTCTACATCAACCACTCTCTTGGTCGCTTTAGTCCCCATATATTACCCGTCGTTTATACTTTAATACTGAACCGATCTTTAATAACCTGCATGCGCCAACACCTACCATCATGAAAGCATGTCTAGCGAGGGCTCACAAATGGTTCGAAGCTTACAAGTGAACCAAACCCAAACTGTAGATGATCAAATCTTGTTCTCTTGAACGAAGGTTGGTGGTAAATATGATCGTTGAGTTCCCATGAATCATTTGAACTTTCATCACATGTAAAATCAATCACGCCAGCTGGACTAACCGGATAGTTTGTCGTCACGTTTTCTTCCACTTTTCTCTTATTGAGATGATTGTAAGATAATTCCATCACGAGCTCGTAACAGTCGTTTATGTTTTCCTGCGTAAATTAAAAGTATAATATTAAATGCTTTAACTCCTTAATTATGCATGCATATTATCTTGTTCTATCATCAAGATTGTGTCACATGCAACAATTTCTTGACCGTAAGATCGGGAACATAGTAAAAAGACAAAATCACCCTTCTGTTCGGAGTACAACAGTGGATGAACAGTACATGTTTTAAGCATGATAACTAAATCAAAGCTAGCAAGGTCTTGGTGTGACTTTTTCAAACAAAGTACATTTCTACTATTTATTGCATTAAAAGTTGTTCCATTAGCAGTGGGAGTTGTACCCTAAAACATGCACAAGCAGACCATAAGGATGGTAGTGGAAACCGGAAAGGACAAAGAGACAAACCTTAGTGGTTTTGAGAAGATCCAGAAGTTGACTTTTGTAGTCAATGGAGTTGGGAGGATCGGTTTCATCTACCACACGAAGCATCGTAGCTGTAGCTAATACCGACGGTTTATAACATGCGAATCTTGAATCTTGAAACAAAACAAATCATAATCGAAACAGAATTAGAAGAAATTTAAACAATTATTTATAAAGTCGGAGATCTGATCCGATTCGACTCATGAACGATGAAATTTTACGGTTTTTACCAGAGACTAAATCAAGAACGAGAGCTTCGCATTTCTTGAAGAAATCCCAATGGAGATGATTCGTTAATCCAAGTCTTCTTACAATGTGATCAAGAAATGAGATAGGGGTAACTGGGTTCATCCGCCATTTAAGTGTCGACATCACCAAAAGCTCCATTTTTTGTATGTTTTTGGCCTCAAACAAGAACTTTGTGTCCTCCACCTAAGTAAAGATTCAAGAAAACAAAAACCCAGTTGCGTAAGTCCAAGATTTCGAAAACCCATAACTTTTTTATAAAAAATGGTGGATAAAGTTGATATTTTTGTGTTTATGTTGTCATACTTGAAGATCTAGGAGAAGAGGGACATGAGTTTCTTCAACTTTAGCAGCCAAAGAGAGACAACTGACTGCAACAAGCTGAATCATCCATGGTTTATCTTTCTGAAAATGGAGACTTGCGAGAAACCTATCAAGATAATTGACAGCTAAAATGGCTGTTAGAGTTGTGAATCCATAATGAGCTTTGACTTTAAGGATCCAATCCACAGCCTCGTTTCGAGCAAGAAAAACAGAGGGATCTGTTTCGTCAAAAGCGAAAGTACAAGGGGTTTGAGTTTGCTGTTCTTGTTCTTTCGCGAAAAGCGACACGAGTTCCTCATCTTCCCAGAACAAATCTTGCTGGTCGAGGGGTGGAAAATGGAGATCAGCGGAATCTCCGAGGGTAGGTTGTGTAACTTCATCTTCGTCTTCAAAGCTCCATTGATGATCTTGGTGTTCGTTACAGAAGAGTGTGTCTAAGAAAGAAGATGAATATGGTGATAAAATGGCCATTGGGTTTGGTGTAGTTTGATTACAGAAAGAAGAAAAGGAGTAAAGTGGAGAGGGTATTGATCATCACCCTCATACAATCATCCATTGGTCCTTGAATTTTACTGTGTTTCTCTCTCTATCTCTATCTTTCTCTCTCTAAACGTATATAAGCGATCTGTATGTATCAATCAGAGTATGAGAGAGATAGAGAGAAGGTTGCAGAAAAAAACAGAAAGAAAAAGGAAGTGATAGTATCAGAGCGGGTGTCACGCTTGTCCTTTCTTTATATTTATACACACTGTTTTTCAGTCGATGGGAGTCTACAATATATATTATCTACCAAATTTATTTTAAGATTTTTGTAAATATATATAAAAAGATGTAGATGTATTAATCTTTTTTTATTATATTCTTTAATACTTAAGAAATTATTAAAAAAACATGATAAGGTATTCTTTGTTTTCCTCTTTTCCTTTTATGCTATTTTTTTTTCGCTTTTGGTGTCTTTTTATATTGGAATATATTTTTTTTATAAAGAGGCTGAATTTGTTTTCCATCTTTTCCTTTTCGGTTTGGTGTCTTTCCGTAAAGAATATTATAATATAAATGCGATTACATTGCATAAAACACGTTTAAAGATTCATTAACTTGGAAGTATATTAGGTTGTGTATATAAGTGATAAATAACAAGATTTTCAGCTATCGAATACAAAGAAGTGGAATACAACCTCAGATCATTTTTTTTTTTTTCATTATCCTCTATATTATTTAAATTTATTGGAGAACAGTTATATCTTGGCTATTCGTGTGATTTAACCCTTGTAAATCAAAACGAATAATAAAAATCGACATTTTTAAAATGATTATAATATAAAAAGTTGCTAAAGTTTAGTGGCTAGATGAGATATTTACTGATAATGTTTAAATTTAAAGGAAAATAACAAAATTTTGGATATTGTGTGATTTAATGAGATATTTAGGTCAATGTTTAGTTTAAATGTTTAATTATTTCACTAAAGACAATCAACATTGGCAAAATTCCATATTGTTGCCATAAAAAAATCTTCTACAAGGTTGTCGATATAGAAAAAATTATCAAACTTGGATAACTTCTATAAAAAGCTAGAGTAAAATAGTTGAACCGTAAATAACTTCTATAAAAAAACTATAGTAAAATAGTTAAACCGTAAAATTAACTAAAATATAATAGATTTTATGTATATTCCCAAAAACAAATTAATCATATGCTACCTATAAGATCGTTGTAGATCAATTAAAGGGTGCTACTATATATACACCCTAGCTACACCTTACACAAAAGTCAAATTATTTTTAACAAATCATATTACTTTTTCCAGAAAGCAATGCAGTTTCAACCAATAAAATGAGTTTGACTTTGAATAGATGTGTATAGGAAGTAAAAATGGAGTGTTAATTTAGTGATTCCGTTGTAAAAAGTGTTATTACCTATTTTCAAGTTTTACGACAATCAAAGTGGTGTAATGTTGATCATTTGAAGTACAAACACTTTTAAAATAGATTATTCATGTTCTAATCCCACACACTTTAACTTCAAAATGATATACCAATAAAAAAGTTAAAATTTTAAAAAAAATGTTTTTTAGATTTTTCGTGTCTTATAAAAATGGTTACTCATTAGTGTGGTTTTGGTGTGCAAGTCGATGGCGTGGCAAAACCTACACTTCCATGGAGGCTGGACCCCACGAAAACGACCTTTCATTTCTTCCTTTTCTTAACCCATAACTAAAAACATTCATAAATAAAGAAACTTCTCAAAGTCTTATTTGTCTGCCCAATTTATTTTTCGTTTCTATTAATGAGGGGCTTTATTTGCCACCATTAAAACCACGTTCAAAGTTGTAAGCAAGATAAGATTGATATATTGGAAAGGTAGAGAAATCGAGCTTTTAGCCAAGACGATTTATCTAACCATGTGAAATCAAGCTCGAGGTTGGTGTGGGTTGTGCTTAGTAGTTCGGGAGGATTAAATTAGTCAAATGAGACTACTTTTTTTAATAAATATTACATGTAGGGATGATGTTTAAAATTATTATTCTAATTGATTATGAAATTCATGGATATTGAAAAAAAAGGTTGATCAAAATTTACGGAAAAAGATTTAGATTTAATAGTGAAAATCCTGTTTGTTTGTTTTTTCATGTACTCATTCTTTCTAAATTATATTTAAATTGAAAACAAACATCTAACACTTATTTGACACTCATTGTGTCTACTGTATTTTAAGACACTGATAATGACTTCCAAAGTTAACAAAATTTTGTATACACTAACCCGTGTTATCTGGATGAGTAATTTTTTTTGAACCGGTAAATAATACACGTATACTATATCCTAACCTAAACCACCTAATCTACCTAATTCCCTAGTGAGATTTGAACCCAATACCTCAAGTAGGCCAGGCATACTCCGGTGCCGCTGAACTACAAGTTCTTTGGCATCCGGATAGGTAATTGAAACAATTTTTAAATAATAATAATAATTGAAATGTAAATTGAAAAAAAAAAACCAAGATAAACTTAAAACTTAAAATTATTGTAAATTGTACTTGTTTAAAAAAACTTAAAATTTTCGTCAAATCAAATATTTAACTTATCAAGCCATTTTAAAGTGGTTTAATAAGTACAATTTACTTTATTTTGTTTTTTAGTTGATCAATATATAACTACTTTAACAGAATACCATAAAAACTCGCTTAATTTAATTAAAATAAATATAACAATCTTATTTATAATTTAAAATAATTTAATTAAATTTAAGTAAGTATGAAATACTCAATTAACAAATATAAATTATATGTCATAGTAAATAAAATTAAATTAAAAACACATTTTATTTAAAATGATATAAAATAAATTAATATGTATATCTAATAAATTAATTAATATCTAACAAAATAAAGATGATTATATTCAGACTTAGGAAGATGGAATATAAGAATACTTGTTTCATTTGAAGAACACGATCAATTCAAAGAAATATAGACTAAGTAATCAGATATCACATACCAACTTAGTGGATTTAAGAGTTAGAAGCATATGCAAGAATCAATCTTTGAAGAAAAATCTAAATAAATGTAGACTTCATATCAGAGTTCGTTCCATTTGAAGAACACATATGGATTGAACAATTGATTGCAGGATCATAGAGACGAATTATGAAAAGAACGGAGGGTTTGTGCGTTTTATTTCAGAAATGAAGAATTTCAGACATTACACGTTCGATGAAACAATTTCTTGAGGTAATATTTCAAATTGATACTAATAAATGGAAATTAGGGCTTACGTTGCAATTATGGATATGAAAAATTATTATGGAATAATCGGGTTTGGAATCTTTTATACTGACTAAAATATTAGCTGAAATCGTGCAAACAGGTATTCATATGTACTTTCTCATACAAAATCTAGTGTACCCAAACTATCAGAGATTAACATTGTTTCAAATAATGGTCGTCAAATAGTAACAGAAGTTGAATGACTTGCTTCCTTAATAACATCAATGTATTCACTACCCTTTTCAAATAATGGTCGTTAAATAGTAACAAAGCCCTTTTCTTAATTAATGACAAAGTATTAACCCTATCTTGAATTCTATAAGCAAAAAAATTTCTCATTATACAATTAGGGTGCTTGCAGTTTGTTGAACTTGTAACGCCTCTATGGTAGATGTCAACTCTATAACCATCATCATCATATGGAAAGAGCGATGGATATTAAAGGGCAAGGTAAGAATGATGTAATTTGCTAATGCGTTGAAGAGACCCTGATGAAGTTTATACAATGATATCTCTATTTTCAAATGAATCCCCAATGTCGCCAACAAGTAAAGTGACAACCTCAGATGCAGTTGGTAGGTTATATGTTCTTCCATCTTGTATTCTTTTTCCTATAATTCATAACTTTAAGTCAAAATTAGGATTTGCGTGAAAATAATATGTTACCATACCTATAACACTTAACCTCCTCATTATTTGAATCTAACATAACCTTAAAATCGTGTATAATTTCAATATCATTTGAAGCAGATGTTGATGTAGACGCATCGTAATGCCATATCGAAAATCATCAAGGCATACCGAAAATCACAAGGACTCAATATCTTAATGCTAGAACCGAATATCACAAGGCCAAACATCATTCAAGGATGCAGAAAATCATGAACAGGAAGTCTTGAGCTGAAGAGGAATTGCTGAACCGCCAAATCTCTGATTTGCACCGCAACGAAAGTCCACCAGCAAATGAAGATCATAAGTTCAAGATTTAGACTATTTACCCTAGCTATAGGCTAGGAATAGTTTATTATTATTTGTTGTACTTGGGATCTGGAAGAAATATTCTCCTCTTATAAATAGGAGTCTTGGGTCATGAAGAAAGAGTTGAGACGTAGTGAGATTCTGGAGAGATTGTAAGAAAACTATCACTCCAATACAGTATAAAGGAATTGGAGGAGTAGCTGGAGAATTCTCTCCAGCCACCTCAAAAACATCAAGAACATCTTATCTCCTCTTCTATTAACCACTCTAGATCTCATGTACTTCATATTAGACTAGAAAGTGTGTTTGAGCTTAACGTCAAATCTGTAACACCTTTCGTTTATCAATGAAAAATACGAATTACATTATATTGTTTAATTATTGTCTTTTAATTTCCGCACTTGTTCTTTGCAATTTATCTAATATTCCGCAACTTTATATTTCAAGTCATTTATATTTCCGCATCGTTCCTTTACATTTTAGCGCTTCATTTTTATATATACTCGTTTGTTGTTGAGCAAAAGATCTTGAACCCAAAAACCTTCGAGTTTTCATATATTTTTAATTTTCAATAATATGAACATGATTTAATTGAGTTGATGTTTTGAGTTTTATGGACAATAGTTTTTGACTTTTCTGAAGTCATCAATTTTTGATGAAGATTGCAAACATTTTCTATACAATAAGAAAATTAGTTAATAAAAACATATAAATTTAATATCTATAAATATTGTAAGAATATAAAAAACTATTTTAAAAAATTATAGTAAACATTCAAATTGCAAAAGAAACTCAGACAATTACCGTTCTCATTCGTGTTTTAAACATTTGACGTAGATGAAACGGTTGATGTGGTTGACATGTTCCTGAAATTTCTATTATCCAAATATAATTTTCTAAAGAGTCTGTCATGTCTAGTGTGAATATAATTGATTGTACTTTGTGATTCTGTAAAGAATTATTATTTCATAAAAATAAACAACTATCGTTGATGGATATGAAAAATATCAAAATTTTGATAATCACTTAATAGATGGAGAGACTATTGGATTTGGTATATCAATTTAATAGCAATGATATTGTTTTTAAGTTATAATGAATATAAAGATATAAAGGAAAGTTATAATATCACATTTCTCATTCATGTTAAAAACATATGTAGTAGATGAACTTTGAGGTGCTGATATAATAGAAATTCTTTTATTTTTCTATCATCAAGATATAATTTTCTAAATTTTCTTTTCTCTCTACCATGATTATGGTCAATGTTGTTGTTTGAATCTATAAAATAAAAAGTAATTAGTCTTAAATAAATATAACAGACACTTTACCATAAAATATTATAGAAGAAGAAATTAAGTTGGTCTCGAAGAAAATTATGTCTGAAGAGGAGAATGATTCCTAAATTGAAAATAAACACATTTACTAATAATTACTATACAAAATATAATTAACAATTAACATATACATATTTAATATTAACAAATAGATTTTAACCTAGTTTTAACATATAAAATAATCATAAACTTATAATATATGTGTTTTCAGAATTTTGTAAACATTCATGTTTAACTTTCAAGGTGCATACAGTATAAATTCAAGTCATTCAAAATCAATATGCTTTTGTTTCATGCTTTCTAAAATTTATTATTTAATAATAACATTGTGTGACATATCGACGAGGACATATACAAAGCACAACGAGGCTAAATGTAGATAAAGCACAGGCTACGAAAGTTCTGGTTGAAGGAGCAATCGACGAAAGGCGGGGCAATATAATTTCTGGTGAGAAATCGATCGCAGATGATGATTCCGAAGGCTGCAATATTACCAGTGAGTATCTCATTTTTCGGGAAATCTAATGATAGTATTGTTTAGGATTGGGTGTTTTCTCAGTGATATAAACCCATTGGGATAATAATTTGTACATTAGAGAAGTTATTTATTTTTATGAATTATTTGTTTGATTATGTTGATTTTATTACTATTATTTTTATATCTTTTGTTATTAATTGTTTACTTATTTAGACTTCCAATTTTAACCATTACACTATGTGTCCTTCATATTTAATCAAACTTCTTTCTATTTGGCATAACTATAAGAAGTAAATACAGAGAATTGGGACAATCGGGTTGATTGCTTTCCATGTGTGCATGTGGGTATTGATAAAAAAATTAGTGTTATTCAATGTTAATTATTTGAAAGGTATGTATGTGTAACCTGTAATAAAGGATCAATTTGCCCTCATACATATAGAGACAATTTTAGAAGAAAAAAATATTATTTATATATATTTTGCAATTCATGTAGTTGACTTTTATGTTGGAATTAGAAATTTTGGGTCCTTTCTGGTATATATAGCATCTAACTTTCATGTGAACTTTTTAAAATAGCAACGAACTTTCAATTTATTCGGTAACAATCACAAAACCCACACCATACACACAAAAGACACACACACAAACATGTAAAAAACACATTTATTTTTCTTTGATAAAGGGTATTTTGTACACCTGGCTTAAATTTTATAGGCATTGTTGCTAGTGTAGGAGCCACATACAATCATAGAACAAAATTTTACCAACCTAGTAAGTACAATGTAATTTTTGCATTTAGAACAACAATTTTTGAAAATTTTATCTGCATACTATAAAAACTTTGATGATAATAAATACAAACTCAAAACAACGCAATAGACATGCAAAGGAGAACATTCAAACACATATCTAACCCATATAAAATCACTTGTATTTTTCTTCAAATCCTTTAACTATCCCAAGATTGATGAAAGATTAAACCTTCAAAAATAACATGTATATATTATACATTAATGAATGATTAACCATGTTCAATAACACAATAGTGATATATATGTAACACCCCAAAATCTTTACACTTTATATTGTTATGGTTTCAAAATATTTCATGACTATAAGACATGAATATCAAAATGTGGTTCAACAAAAACACTTTGTTTACAAGTCTACAGCCACAGGTGGTACAAATTTATACCAAAATAAACCATAACAAGCAAAGAAAGGATTAAACCACGTTATCAAAATTTAGAGGCTATCTTATACTCTACTCCATCTATCGTTCACAAAAGCATAACTAGCATATCATCTTGATGTCTTACACTTTCTAACTTGAACCTGAGATACATGACATGAAGATAAAGATATGTAAAACGAAAACGTCTCGTGAGCTACATGGGTTTTACACTTAGATAATTTGAAAGCTTTAACAATATTTGAGCTACATGGGTTTTACACTTAGATAATTTGAAAGCTTTAACAATATTTTTAGTTCAACATGTTTCATACATAATAAATGTCTATGCAATGCATGATTCACATATCAATTCAAAGCTTATGACTTTCCTCCCACATCTAGAACTAATGGGTTTTCTTCTGCATTTAAGGCTTATGGTTATGTACCGCATCGTAGATATATAAAAGGCCGAGTCACCTTGCTGGCCCTTAAGCTTACCAAAATAGGAAAAACAAATCAACCTATAATAGGATCGTAAAAGACCTCTACTTCGTGAAGGGAGGTACCATCCTAATAAAGTCTTGCTTATCCCGTTATGCGACGTCTTTGTCCCGGGACTTTGTTTATCATTACGCAATCACGTTCAATATATGAATGATCACCACTTTTATTTTGTGCAAGACAATCACACAAGTGCCATGAAATGCATATAATATATCATAAACATTGACAATTTTGATCTTTCATAAATTTTGCATAAAATCTTGACACAACACTTTCAGAAAAGATTTATAAAGAATGCTTATTATCAATAATCATGTAACATGTATATCAAATACTCTTTGAAGAGAAGTCATATTATAACTACAAAGTGTGATATTATGATTCATATAATTCATTCTTATGTTGTAATATACTTGGTCATGCTTCATTCAATCATATACACCCAATTACATACTAATCTTTTATATCAATCTCCAATTTGTGTTAATCGCACACTAATCATCTCATAACCAAAATTTAATCATTCATAATCATGTTGTATTTGATAAACTAAGGATTGAATGATTAATATAATTAGACCCATGAGAATCTTGACAATATGATCAAAAGAAACTTGATATATAACTTCATACATCCATAATATCAATTAACCCAAGTTAATCCCTTCAACCTTAACTTCAAAACTAGTGTTTAAATTTACTAAATAGAGTTGATAAACATCTTAAATTAATACTTAAGAATAATAAATATTTACCTTGGAGATTGGATTTATCAAGCTAGAACCTTAATCTTCTTCAAAATCTCTTAAACTCCTTTATTTTGGTAACTTGAATCCTTCTTTATCCTGTGTAATCATCAATGCTCTGCGTTTCTCTATTTGGGGTAAGTGTTCCATTTAACCAACACCAACTCTATTTGGGGTGAGGGTATCTTGTCATCATTTCATCCTTATTTTTCCATGTTAGGTTTGGCACAAGTGAGTGTTTCACTTAACCAACACCAACTCTATTTCCTTGTTTCTTAGCTTCCTGATCTTGGTCTCAAGTATGGCTTCGAGTTCCTCTACAAGTTGCTTGGTAGCATCAATATTCAAAACACTTAGAGGGATAGTGAGTTCCTCTTTGCCAAAATACTTCTTCAAATAACTCACATGGAAGATGTCGTGGATACTTTGGAGTTTAGTTCATAATTCTAGTTTGAAGACTTATGAACCAATTTTTTACAGAATTTTGAAGGGACCAATGTATCTTGGGCTTAATTTCCCTTCTTTCCAAACCTCATAACTCCCTTCCAAGGAGAAACTTTCAACACGACTAAATCTCCTTGCTTCATATCAAATGACCTTTCTTTCAAACTTGTATAACTTCTTTGTCGATCTTGTGCCGTTTTCATATTAGCTTGAATCATCTTAATATTTTCATTTGTAACTTCAACAATCTCAGGATCTGTAAGTCTATTCTCCCCGGCTTCAAGCCAACGTAAGGGCTTCCTATACTTTTTTTCATATAGTTCCTCAAAAGATGGCATTCCAATGCTCGAATTATGACTATTGTTATAAAAATTTCTAAAAAGGTAGATGATCATCCCACTTTCCTCCAAAATCAATCACACACGACTGTAACATGTCTTCCGATGTTTGGATGGTTCTTTAGCTTTGAGTGTCAGTTTGGGGGTGATAGGCTGTACTCAAATGAAGTAGTGTGTCCAATTATTCTTATAGTGACATCCAAAACCTAGAAGTGAATCTAGCATCTCTATTCAATACAATAGTCAAAGGAACCCCATGAAGTCTTACAACTTCATATATATATAGTTTGACGAGCTTCTCTAATGGCGTCGTTTCTTTTATGGCAAGGAATATGAAACTTTTTGTCAATCTATCTAAAATCACCTACATTGGTCATGTCCTTTGTTTATTCTTGGCAAATCCATGAAAAATCCATAGTAAGATCATTCTATTCTCTGACCGAGATTTAGAGTGATTGTATTTTTCCGTATGGCACTTGGTATTCCGATTTAACTTGTGCACATGTTAAATATTTTGAGATGTATTTCACTACCCTTAGCTTCATTCAGGGCCACCAAAATTGTCTTCTCAAATCTCGGTAACTTTTCGTACTCCCAGCGATCGTCCAAGACTAACTTTTTATTCCCACCATGCTTAGGAACCCAGATTCTTCCTTTAAAAGTTTTTAATGCTTGTTGATTTTCTTCAAATTCAAACTTTTTTCCTAGTTTCTTCTTCTTGACATGATCTTCTTTTAAGGCTTCTACTTGAGAAACTCTTATATTCTCAATAAGATTTGAAATCACTTCAATTTTCATCGATCTTCCTCAAATTGCTTTTCATTAATCTTCCGACTTAATACATCAGCCACAACATTGCCTTCTTGGTATGATAGATTATTTCACAATCATAGTCATTGATAAGTTCAATCCACCTTATTTGCCTCATGGTAAGCTCTTTTTGAGTAAAGACATATTGGAGGCTTTTATGACCAGTGTACAACTTGCATTTCGTGTCGTACAAGTAGTGACTTCAAATCTTGAGGTCGAAAATTATCACGGCTATTCCAAATCATGTGTTGTGTAACGAATCTCCGGATCCTTCAATTGTCATGAAGCATATGCTACGACTTTACCTCATTGCATAAGCACACAACCGAGGCCTTTGTTAGAGGCGTCACTAAAAACCAAAAAATCATCCATGCCTTTGAGAAGCGATAAAACGGGAGCTTCACAAAGTTTTTACTTTAATATTTTGAACACTTATTGTTGCTTGTTTCCCCACACAAGCTGCATTTCTTTCTTTGTTAATTGCTTAAGGGGTACCACTATCTTAGAGAAGTATTGAATAAACGGGCAGTATTACCCGGTTAATCTAAGGAAACTTCTGTTGGATTAGGTGTCTAAGCCATGACTTATAAATTGTATTTATCTTATTAATTGAAGCAAAGTCCATTTGGGTTGCCCTCATAGCTGGAGGTTTGGCAGAAAGTTCAGTAGAGAGAAAGGTTGATTTATTAAGGGTTTAATAAATCAATAGAAATAAAATAAATAGTTTATTAATATATTTAAGTATTAATATATTAATTAGAAACTATAATAATTAATTAGAAATTAATCTAGAATTAATTGGAGTTAATTTGATGATTAATTTAATTAATTAAATGTGCAGGGACTGGTTTTGTAATTATTCAATACTTGAATAAGTGACTGGCCAGTGTGACCTGGGGTTGGCGAAATTATGAGTGGGACACTCATATTTTCAAAACCCTAATTAGGGTTTAGGAGGCTTGGTCCAAATGGTCAACAGGCTTGTCTATTGAGGAGGCTCCTCTAGGGTTTTGACTGTAACCCTTGGAGGCTATAAAAGGAACCTCCTGGCCACCCTTATTCCTGTGCTATTTTCTATCTCTCTGTTACTCTGCTGTTTTCTCCTCCATATCTTGGGTGTGACTCCATTTGAGGCAGGATATTTTTGCTGCTAGCTTCAAGAAGAATAATCAAAGGTTGGTTTTTCTTATTATTGATCTTTAGAAATTATTGTTGGCCTCTAGGCTTTGTTATATGTTCATTGATAGAAAAACATAGATCCTCATTTTAGGTTGCATGTGAACATAGGATTATTTAGTTTATTGATTGCTTAAAACCTTACAGTGGTATCAGAGCCTTGCTTGTTTTTATTGTGAATTGCTATAATTGTTTCTGCTAAGGGTTATTTAAAAAAAAATAAACCCTTGGATGGCCATTTCGATTTTGGTGGCTAGGGTTTTGAAAACCCTAGCCTCCTTCCCCTTTTTGGCGATTTTATGCATGCATGGATAGTAGGTTTCTTATTTTTGGTAATTGTGATCAATTTAATAAATGGAAACCCTAATGTAACGCCCTCATTTCTTAGAAGACATAAATTCTAAAAAATTTAAACATTTTATTTCATTTTCAGAGTAAGCAAAGTTGGAAGCGAATACATTTGGCTAAACTAGCCTACAAACACCGGCGTTACTTAATTTCCTCAAAATCCATCTTCGAAAAGCACTCTCCTTTCAGAAATCCTACATCTGGCCTAGGGTATCTTATCCTTACCATTGCTAGTCCCCATAACAGCCCATGAACCTGGATACACGTCGATTTATAAAAAGGGTCAGACTTTACGCCTGGTGAGCTCATGAGTTTATGAAATATAAAAATATTTAAAAATCCTTGATCAAATGTAAATTTTGGTAATATCAAAACATATGGTGTTTCTTATAGTATAAGAAAACTCATTTCTGTATCAATAGTTTCCATGTTCCTGTTATATTGCCAATAATCACAAACTTGTTTCCGTTGATTCTGTAACCCTCCGCGGCTTTCGTTAGAACATCCATAACCCTCGGCGGGTTTTCCGGTATGAATGAAAAAGCACAAAGCAATTTCATCGACCGTTGGGCTGATTTCAGCATCCCCCGGACCAGTGGGAGTGCGGTCCTGGAGTCGGTGGTACCTCCAGACTCTATGCCTATCACCCGAGTCATAGCTCGCAACTACAACTCTGATGTCATTCATGACATCAAATGGGCGCTACCCATGTAGATATTTCGAGTCGACTGAATCTTTCAATAGAGTAACCATGCGTTGCTGAGCACATCTCCTTGTAACATTTAAGTCATAATTTCATTTATTTTAATCAATAATAGCACACAATAGAATAAGCGTTTGTTTTATAAATAAAACATTTTATAAAAGAATTTGTTTTAAACTTTCCAAGTATGCATATTATTGAATAAAATCCAACATTAGTAATTTTCTGCAAACAATATTCTTTAAAACATGATATGTCTAAAACGTCATTGATATCAAACATTTCAAAGATGTATAATCATCAAAAATAATATAATTTTGATATGTATCCAGTTTGGGAAAATTTAACATGACTCACCTGGAACAACGAGTATACGTCTCACTTCGTGAATAGCACATATGATGACTTCTCGATCTAAATGGTTAAAATAATGTCCAACGTTATTAAATCAAAAATCATAAGTTAACAATAACTAACAATATTTTCGTTGTATAATAACTTGTTTATAAGCTATTTTGTATACCTCGTGGATCAAATATAAAAATGGCTATTAACCAAAATAGATATGTTATAACATATTATTAATTGTTTTATATATACACCCCACGGTTCTAATATAGATTTGGTTACTAACCAAAACATACGTCATAATAAAAGTAATAGTGTTTTCCGTTATATAATCACGTAATGAGAATTATTTCCTATATCTCGTGAATCTAATATAAAATAATTATCTACCGAAAAATTATAAACTATAATATAACTAATAAGATTTTCGTTATACAATAACATATTATTAGTTATTGCATATATCACGTCGGTCTAATATGAAAATACTCATCAATAGGATAAATGTAGTTGTAATATAACCAGTAATATTTAATTATATATAATGTATTACGAATTATTTTCTATACTTTATGGGTATAATTTTAAAATAGTTACTGATCGAATAAACATAAGTTATCATATAACTATAATATTCTAGTTATATGATTTTGTATTTGAAAATATGTTTAGTCCGACAAAACGAAGCAACTAAAATATGATATCAACGTAACTATAAAAATAGTTTTACATCTTTAATTTATAATCACCACAAAAACTATACAAGTAATCAAACATTTATAAGTTTATGATAGTAAACGCTTGAAAACTATCCGTTATAAGAGCATCCATTATGGTGCTTTTTCAAAGATTTTTTAGAGCTTTTTCAATTAAAAAAGCTTTAACAACCATAGTGGAAGCTTTTTGTTAGCAAAGCTTTTTCATATAACTTTGTCATTAAAAAGCTCTACCATTCAAACTTTTTAATATTTATTATTATTTTATTGATATTTGTATTTATACAAAATAATTAAATATATCAAGATTTATGAAAAAGCTTAATGAAAAAGTTTTTACTATAGTGGAAGATTTATAAACTTTTTAATATAATTATGTGGTAATGACATGTCATAAAATTTTTTGAAAAAACTCTTATAAAAGGCTCCACCCTTGTGGATGCTTTAAAAACTTGGAAATAAAAACATACCTTTGGTTGTTATCTGAATTGCAATCTTTGAGGAATTTATTATATCCATCCAAATACTAATTTTCTTTTAGTTTTTCTTTTTATTGAAAATAACAAACAATAGCTCTATTTATACTAAGAAATAATGTACTTCTTAAACCATAGTCATCATCTAAAAATTGACACGTATCATCCAAAATGACACGAATTAGTTCCGTACATTTATTTAAGATCAATTTTAATTGGATGATTCAAGTGTTCTTTGTTGGATTAGGTGTCTAAGCCATGACTAATAATTAGTATTTATCTAATTAATAGTAGCATAGTCCATTTGGGTTGCCCTCATAGTTGGAGGATTGTCAGAAAGTCCGGTAGAGAGAAAGATTGATTTATTATGACATTAATAAATCAATAGAAATTAAATAAATAGTTTATTAATATATTTAAGTGATAATATATTAATTAGAAACTATAATAATTAATTAGAAATTTTTCTGGAATTAATTTGGCAGTTAATTTGGTTAATTAAGGTGTAGGGACTAAAACTGTAATTATTCAATAGTTGAGTAAGTGATAATTGAGTGAGTGAGAGTGGTGAACCAAATTATATATGGAAACATATATATTTTCGATTTTAATATTAAGGATAAAAGGATTTGAATTAATAAGATAATAGTTTATCTTGATTTGAATTCAAAAGGTTTATCTCTTAAGGTTTATCTGATCACCACTTGGAGCCTATAAATAGGGAGGCTCACCCTAACCCTAAGGCCACGATTTGTACCCTCTTTCTATCTAGAATTTCGGCCAAGATACCTCTTGCTGGGTGTGACTGCATTTGAGGCAAGAGATCTCTGTTGCTTTGCTTCCAAGATTCACTAAACGTTAGTTTTTCTTGATCTTTCTTTTTAGTTTATTATTTCTGGCCTACTAGGAATTGTTATATGTTTAATTAGAAGAAAACCTAGATCTATATAGGTTGCATGTGAACTTAGGAATATTAGTTCATAGTTGCAGAAAACCTTTCAGTGGTATCAGAGCTATTTGGTGTGTTTTCTTGTTAAATTGCTATAACTGTGTTCCTAGTAATTAGGGTTTATAGTTCCTAAACCCTAATTAGTGAAAATCGACATCTAGGGTTAGGGTTTTGAAAACCCTAGCCCCTCCCTTTTGATTTTGGCGATTTTGTGAATTAGGGTTAGAAGGTATTCTATTTTTGGTAACTTTAAATTGTTTAAAAGATAAACCTTAAAACCTTTAATCCTATAAATCGAAATTTAAGGGATTAAGATAGGTTTTAATTAATTTGATTAATTTGATAAAACCTATCTACATTTGAATTAATTTAATTAATTGGTAATTAAAAGATAATTCGAGGATTTAATTTAATTTAGAATTTAATTGTTTTAAATTGGCGAAATTAAATGGATAAAATCCTAAAAATATTTTAAAAGGTTTAAAATATCAAATTTAATTAATTTAATTAATTGGTTAATTAAAAGATAATTAAAATCGATTTTATGGTTTAATTTAATTTGAAATTTAATAGTTTAAATAGACAATAAATTAAAAGATAAACCAGAAACATATTTTTAAAAGGTTTAAAAATTACATCTTATATATATTATAATTAAGGAGTTATTATTATATGTATAAGATTAAAATGGTTAGTCAAATCATTAGTAGGCCTCATTCACGAAGCTGGTCTATAAAGTGGGTATAAGGAGACTGCCTATAAAATGGCAGTCTAATGGGTGAACACTCTCACCCACCGCTCGCCTGATCAGTGGAGGGTCGTTAGCCGAACGGGTTTGATAGGACCGCCTAATCTCATTAAAAGTATAATGTTATTATTCAAAGTACTAGAACCTTTTAAATAAAACCCAAATCTAGCTACTTTAGGAAAAATGTGAATTGGTGCTAACCCATGAAATTGCACATTGCACTTTATGAAACATTGGTGGAGCGTGTGTGGTTTACCGGCACGCCAATTAGGGTTCATAAAGAGTTGCAATGGGTATCTCGGGTGTTGTCATTATTGATGGAGCGTGTGTGGTTTACCGGCACATCAATTTGAGATGGCAACTGACCCCGAGAGTACCAAGCTTATTTGCATGGTTATTCACTCCCGGTTTGTGATCCTCGGTATCCCAGTCACAAATAGTGGGGCACATCCGAGATTAAAACATGCTATTGAACAGTTCAATAAATCTCAATGAATCTAGGAATTCCATTTTAATAAGATTATCTTTCCGCGGTGGAATTGGCTGAATCGTCATTCGCCTACCTTATAAAATTTACAATATTGATTACGGCATCCCTCTTCGAGATTGTAAATTGTTATTGTAGGATCCTAGCCTTATAATTGTTATTGGGTCATTATAAGGATTATTATATACGTCTAATTAAAACTATCTTCTTTTATAGATGTCTTCTGCCGAACAATCCGCTCCCCACTCTAACTCAAATGTTACCTCAATCTTGTCATTATGCTCCAATGTCACGTTGGACGGTACCAACTATAATGACTGGATCCGTAACATCAAGATGGCTCTGAGGTTTGAACATAAAGAGTATGTTCTAGAAACCGATCTGGTTGAAATTGACCATGATAATGCTACTCCCGAAGAAATCACTCAATACGCAAAACATACTGATGATGCAACCAAAGTGGCTTGCATCATGATAGCTACAATGAACCCAGAGTTGCAAAGAATATATGAAGACTACTGGCCCTATGAAATGCACAAAGAGCTGGCGGAAAAGTTCCGCAAGCAGGAGCGCATTGAGAGGCGCGAGGTAGTCAAAGCTTTCACCAATGCAAAGCCTAGAGATGGAGAGTCCATTTGCAACCACGTGCAGAGAATGCAAGGGTACGTGGAAAGGCTCCGGAAGCTTGAGATGCCGGTTCACGAGGATTTGGCTGTAGACATAGTGCTGAATTCTCTGCCTAGTTCATATGACCAGTTCACACTGGCGTATCATCTGAACAACTCCCAGGCCACTCTGGCCGAACTGCATCGCATGCTCCGCACCGACGAGGACGGAATGAAGGGTAAGAGTATACCCGCTGCTAATCAAGCCGTCCTGGCAATTGCTGGTGGAAAAGGGAAGAAGAGAAAGGGCCCTCCTAAACAGAATTGGAGGGAAAAGGTGCATGTTGGATCGTCCAGCAGCGGCTCCAAACCCAAGACTTATGGCATTCCTCATAATGCCAATCCCAAGGAGGCAGAGTGCTTCTATTGCAAGGAACGGGGCCATTGGAAGAGAAGCTGCCCTACATACCTGCAAGACTTGAAGGATGGAAAAGTCAAGCCGACTTCAGCAGGTATTTACACTATCTTTAAAAACTCACCATCTTCCAGTTCTTAGGTCCTTGATACAGGATGTGGTTTCCACATTTGTTCTGATTTGCAGGGCCTAAGGGAAAGCAGGGAGGTGGAGCACGGTAGACTCAACCTGATCATGGGGAATAGGAGATCGTCGCCTGTGACCAAGATCGGGACTTATAGTTTAGTGCTCAGTAGTGGTGTTTGTTTAGAACTTATTAATTGTTGCTATTCGCTAGAAATGGCAAGGAATATTATTTCATTTCACGCATTGTTTAGACAAGGATTACAGTTTTCGTTTGATAATAGTAATGGTTCCATTTCTGTTTTTCAAAATGGTATTTCTGTATTTACTGCTTTACCTTGTGATGGTGTGTATGAAACTGTGCAATGTGTAGACAATTTAGGTCATAGTGTAAACTTTATTGATTCTTCTAATGGTGTAGAAAAGGCGTGCTTGTGGCACTGTCGTCTTGGGCACATTAACAAGAAACGCATCGCCCAACTCCAAAAGGATGGAGTGTTGGAATCATTCGACCTCAAATCGGATGATGTATGCGAGTCTTGTATTTTGGGCAAGATGACTAAATCACCATTCAAAGGGTCCTTTGAAAGAGGTGAAGGTCTTTTGGACATCATACACACAGATGTGTGTGGTCCCTTCAGATCTACCATAAAAGACGGCACGCGGTTCTACGTGACCTTCACTGACGATTTTAGTAGATACGGGTATATCTACTTAATCAAACACAAGTCAGAAACCTTTGAAAAGTTCAAAGAGTTCAAAAATGAAGTTGAGAATCAATTGGGCAGGAAGATAAAGATGCTCAGGTCCGACAGAGGCGGAGAGTATCTTAGTATCGAGTTCTTAGACTATCTAAAGGAATGTAGAATAGTTTCACAGTTATCGCCTCCTCGAACACCACAGTTGAACGGTGTTGCCGAGAGACGTAACCGAACCTTGTTAGACATGGTTCGTTCCATGATGAGTCGAGCTTCACTTCCCATTCACTTCTGGGGGTATGCCTTAGAGACTGCCGCCCACATCCTTAATCTTGTCCCTACTAAGAAGGTTGCTAAGACACCTCATGAGATATGGACGGGGAAAGTTCCCTCGTTAGCACATATCAAAGTCTGGGGTTGTGAGGCTTTCGTTAGACGAGAGACTCACGATAAACTCGCAGAGAGAAGCGAGAAATGTTTTTTCATTGGATATCCCAAACAGTCATTTGGATACCTGTTCTACAGACCAAGCGAGGACGTGGTCTTTGTAGCGAGACGGGGATTCTTTCGAGAGAGAGAACTCATATTCAAAGAGGACAGTGGGAGCACCATTGACCTTGAAGAAATTCAAGAGTTACCCGACAATGCAACCTTAGGAGAAACTAGCAACCAATAAGAGGAAGAAGTTCCTGTTGGTCCGACTGATATATCCTTACCTCTTAGGCGTTCCAGTAGAGTTAGCATGCCACCCGAGTTTTATGGATTCCATATAACTACGGATGGAGATACGTTTGTCAGTGATAGGACACTGATAAATTTGGATGAACCTGCTAACTACCGGGAAGCGGTGGCGGGCCCTGAGTCTGCCAAGTGGAAAGAGGCAATGGACAGCGAGATCAAGTCCATGTATGACAATCAAGTTTGGAACTTGGTTGACAATGTACCGGGTCGAAAGACAGTCGGGTGCAAATGGATCTTCAAGAAGAAGACCGACATGGACGGAAAGGTACACACTTTCAAAGCAAGACTGGTTGCGAAGGGCTTTACTCAAACCCCAGGGATTGACTATGATGAGACCTTCTCACCAGTGGCTAAGATAAAGTCAATTAGGATTATGCTGGCCATAGCTGCATTTCATGATTATGAAATTTGGCAGATGGACGTCAAAACCGCTTTCCTTAATGGGAAGTTGACTGAGGATGTTTACATGAATCAGCCAGAGGGTTTTGTTGATGCAAAGTATCCTGACAAAGTGTGTAAGCTTGAGAAATCCATCTATGGATTAAAACAAGCTTCTCGCAGCTGGAATCTTTGTTTCCACGAGAAAGTCAAAGAATTTGGTTTCTCTAGGAGCGAGGATGAGTCTTGCGTATATGTCAAAGCTAGTGGGAGTATAGTCACCTTCCTGGTGCTGTATGTAGATGACATACTGCTCATGGGAAACGACGTCCCGACTTTGCAAGATGTCAAGTCTTGGCTCGGGAAGTGTTTTGCCATGAAAGACCTAGGAGAGGCAGCCTATATTCTCGGGATAAGAATATTAAGAGATAGGAAGAAAATACTAATTGGACTTAGTTAGAGTACATACTTGGACAAGGTACTGAAAAGATTTAGTATGGAAAATTCCAAGAAGGGAGAGCTACCAATGCAAAGTAATGCTAAGCTGAGTAAGACTCAGAGTCCAAGTACAGACAAGGAAATTGCGGACATGAGTCGGGTACCTTATGCTTCGGCTGTGGGGTCGATCATGTATGCCATGACATGTACTCGTCCCGACGTGGCCTTTGCCTTGAGCATGGTCAGTCGATACCAGGGGAACCCTGGTAGGGCACATTGGACAGCGGTCAAAAACATACTCAAGTATCTGCGCAAGACGAAGAACTTTGTCTTAGTCCTTGGTGGCAGTGATACCTTGAGAGTTAACGGGTATACTGATGCCAGCTTTCAGACAGATAGAGACAATGGTCGGTCTCAGTCAGGCTGGGTATTCCTGATGAATGGGGGAGCAGTGACTTGGAAAAGTTCCAAGCAAGAGACGGTGGCTGATTCAACGTGCGAATCAGAGTACATCGCAGCGAGTGAAGCGGCAAAAGAAGCGGCTTGGCTGAAAAACTTCATCGGTGACCTTGGAGTAGTCCCGAGTATTCAGGATCCTGTGGAACTTTTTTGTGATAATGAAGGAGCGGTTGCTTTGACGAAGGAACCGAGAGATCATGGAAAGTCCAGACACATCGACAGAAAGTACCACTACATAAGACATAAGGTAGAAGAAGGTCACCTCGTAGTGAAGAGGGTATCATCAGAAGATAATCTTGCAGATCCATTGACAAAGGCTCTGAGTAGGGTTAAGCACTATCAGCATGCACGACGCATAGGATTAACAGATGATATTAGTTTTTGTAATTAGATAGGATTTTGAAACTTATTACAATATAAATGTAAATGACTTTGGTGAATTAATAATATAGTTTTGTTGATGAGTATTTGATATTGCCTTTTGTCGATTGTTTATTATTGTGTTTCATTTTGCATGTTTACTTCCTAAATAATATTGTATTATTTAAATATCCACAGTCGCTCATGCTTCTTAGGGAGTAAGTATGAATGAAGACTGTCATGAATAGTTTTGTAGATTGTCTAATGAGTTAGACATAGCAATAAGATTGCTACAATATTCATGAGTACTTAGAAAATAGGGATTTGAGTATTGGATAAACCCATGCTCAACTGATTGCTTCATGGATTATATCACGAGCAATGTTGAGACGATAATATCTTTTGATCTTTAAATAGAGACATATGGGTTATGTTTTATTAGGCAGTTGTTCATTGACAATGCGAAAACGCATCGGTAACACGGTGTTATAAAACGTGTTGTTGTGAATGATTTGACTAGTAAAAGACATAAGTATATGAGTCAAAACTTATTCGTCCCTTGACCCTGTCGGGAAAACAGATATCTGTAGGCCTCTCGATGATTTTGAAGTTGACTGAAGGGTTGGCCAACCAGGACTAAATTGACATGGTCAATTGGTAGTCTTAAAGTCATATGCAAATCAGAAATCGGGAAACAGAGAATCAGACAAGGATTGATCTTAATCCATGTCCTGAGTCTGAAAAATATCTTGTTGGACGGAGGATCATCTGATCATTTATCATTGGACAGAACTGACTAGGTCAGAGTTCCGCATCGGTTTCTAGGAAGCTACAGTTGCTGATTAATTAGAGGGTAAATTGGTAATTTTAGTCATAGACTTATCCAAGTGGGAGACTGTTGGATTAGGTGTCTAAGCCATGACTAATAATTAGTATTTATCTAATTAATAGTAGCATAGTCCATTTGGGTTGCCCTCATAGTTGGAGGATTGGCAGAAAGTCCGGTAGAGAGAAAGATTGATTTATTATGAGATTAATAAATCAATAGAAATTAAATAAATAGTTTATTAATATATTTAAGTGATAATATATTAATTAGAAACTATAATAATTAATTAGAAATTTTTCTAGAATTAATTGGAATTAATTTGGCAGTTAAATTGGTTAATTAAGGTGCAGGGACTAAAACTGTAATTATTCAATAGTTGAGTAAGTGACAGTTGAGTGAGTGAGAGTGGTGAACCAAATTATATATGGAAACATATATATTTTCGATTTTAATATTAAGGATAAAAGGATTTGAATTAATAAGATAATAGTTTATCTTGATTTGAATTCAAAAGGTTTATCTCTTAAGGTTTATCTGATCACCACTTGGAGCCTATAAATAGGGAGGCTCACCCTAACCCTAAGGCCACGATTTGTACCCTCTTTCTCTCTAGAATTTCGGCCAAGATACCTCCTGCTGGGTGTGACTGCATTTGAGGCAAGAGATCTCTGTTGCTTTGCTTCCAAGATTCACTAAAGGTTAGTTTTTCTTGATCTTTCTTTTTAGTTTATTATTTCTGGCCTACTAGGAATTGTTATATGTTTAATTAGAAGAAAACCTAGATCTATATAGGTTGCATGTGAACTTAGGAATATTAGTTCATAGTTGCAGAAAACATTTCATTGTTATCCATATAATTAGGTGGAGAATCAGGATCGGGTGATGACTCCAATTTCGGTGAGGACAAATCTGGACTTATAATCTTGAAAAATGGGTGGCTAAGATTCATTGTGAAAAAATTTACACATGTTAAAATCTTGGGGGGCTAGTTGTCTAAAAATTAAAACTAGTGGGTGGGTAATACAAACTAAGAAGGGTAATATAGTAATCTGATCGAGTACCCCACCCCCAATTGCGACACTTGTCACAATCTCGTTTGCTGG
Source organism: Cichorium intybus (assembly GCA_023525715.1). Classification (NCBI taxonomy): domain Eukaryota; kingdom Viridiplantae; phylum Streptophyta; class Magnoliopsida; order Asterales; family Asteraceae; genus Cichorium; species Cichorium intybus. The sequence continues at coordinate 117,328,533 of CM042012.1, forward strand.
GTTTTTTTTATTCCAGCAACTTAGTTTTTGGGCCATAACTTTTTTTTTCTTTGTAAAAAACAAATTCTGAAAAAACAAAGTTATTAAAATTTAATTCTCTACAAAACAAGCACCATTATGAAAATTTGAAAAAAAATATTTTTTATTTTTTATTTTTATAAAAAATCAAAAAAATAAAAAAATTCTCCAAAAATTATGAAAATTTAAGGGGACATTGTAGACATTATATTAGTAAGTTTGCAAAAAGAATTTTTTGAAAACAAATATTTGTAAGTGTTCGTTTTTATATTTTTAAGTAAAAACTCATCAAAATAGTAAAAAAAACATACATGATCCAAAAATATTAAGAACCAAAATATTTTTAATGATTCAAACTGTTATAAAATAATTATTTTATGAATCAAAACTTATCAAAATAGTAAAAAAAAAATACATGATCCAAAAATATTAAAACCAAAATATGTTTTATGATCCAAGATTTAAAATTAGTTATGATCCAAGATCCAAAACGAGTTATGATGTAAAACGAGATATGATGCAAAACGATTTTTAAATGACAAACGTAAAAATAACAATAATATTAAAAAACTGGAAAAAAAACTAAAAAGGTAAAAAAAAACTGGAAAAAAACGAAAAAAAAACTGAAAAAAACGAAAAATAATATTTAAAACAATAAAAAACGAAATAAAAATAAAAAAATCCGGCTAAATTATGTTGTACGGACGTGAGTAACATGTGATTATATCTCCGAGTCCGTATTACGTTCCATGGACGAGCGCCGCATGGGATTACGTCAAATCTAATAATTACATTTGACGTTATTGCCCTTAAGTAAATGAGTGGACGAGAATTATACTCGCAGTCCTCACCCAAATTGAAGTATTCACCTGATCCGGACCCATTAGGTGGATATGTATATCCTCCAATTTGTAAGAATTATCCTACACATATATGTATAAACATTTTTAATTGATTTCACTAAACTATATTTTATTTAATAATATTTATTATATAATGTTTGATAGAGATAAAAATAAATATATGTTTGGGATCATCTTAATTTATCTACGTTATATTGAAACCCCATTCAATACATCTTATATTATGATCTCAAAGTTTCTATTTTGCTATAATGTTTGGAGAATAATATACGTCTTCGTAAAATATGTAATAAATTTCGAATTAGCATTATATGAACAATATATATATAACAATTATTACTTACGACTTATCTAAATTTAATAATAGATAACTTACATGATTAATGTCGTGAAACATACCTAGTTAACACTAGCCGAAAATACGGATGTTACAACTCCCTCCTTCTTAGAATAGATTTCGTCCTCGAAATCCGGCTAAGTAATTAACTAAGAGTAACATTATCTCATTGTCGAGATTCTATGTCATATTTAGACATTGTCAATGTGATTAATTTGTGATGCCTGTCTAGGTTTAATTAATTTAATTAATTGTTTTAATTAAAAAATAAATTAAATCATTTAAAGGTTTTAATTTAATTTTAAATTAAAGAGTTAATTTTAGAAAATTAAAAGATTAAACCAGAAATATTTTAAACGAGCGGAAGTGAGCCGCGCGTTGCTGCGGTTAAGGAAGTCAACAAATTAAAACTACAGGGGTCAAAACTGTAATAATGTTAAACTGGCAAACAAAACTATAGGGACCAAAATTGTAATTAATAAAAATTAAAACTATAGGGACTAAAACTATAATTATACAAATTAAAACTACAGGGGTAAAAATTATAATAAACTAAAGTGGTAAAACTACAGGGGTAAAAATTGTAATAAACTAAAGTGGTACTGTTCAGTGGAGGCAACAATTGTATATATATATATATATATATATATATATATATATATATATATATATATATATATATATATATATATATATATATATATATATATATATATATATATATATATATATATAATAGTTTAAAATACATCTTATGTATTTTATGATTAAAAGTTAATATTTATATGTAAGATAAAATTGGTTAGTTTTACCGTTAGTAGATCCCATTCACAAAACTGTCATATAAAAAGGGTATAAGGCGACTGTCTATAAAATGGTAATCAAATGGGTGTCCACTCTCACCCACCGCTCTTCTGGTCAGTCGAGTGTCGTTAGCCGAACGGGTTTGATAGAACATCTTAATTCTCATTAAAAGTATAATGCTGTAATTAAAAGTACTAGAACAATTCTTAAAAATCTCAAATCTAGTTACTTTAGGAAAAATGTGAATTGATGCTAATCCATGAAGTTGCACATTGCACTTTGTGAAACATTGGTGGAGCGTGTGTGGTTAACCGGCACACCAATAGGGGTTCATAAAGAGTCGCAATGAGTTTCTCGATCATATCATTATTGATGGAGCGTGTGTGGTTAACCGGCACATCAATTAGAGATGGTAATTGACTTCGAGAGTACCGAGCTAACTGGTATGGTTATTTACACATGGTTTGTGATCATCGGCATCCCAGTCACAACAATGGGGCATATCCGAGATTAAACATGCAATTGAACAGTTCAATGAATCTCACAGATCTAGGAATTTCATTGGACTGAAATTGATAAGTGTCTATCTACCTTAATGACCATTATGTTGTGATTACGACATCCCTCTTCACACCATAGTTGGGGCATTTTGGGTCCTAGACTTATTAAATAATAAATTGGGTAATTATTTAAAAGGATTAAAATTAAACTAATAAATTTTGTTTCTTTTAGATGTCTAAATCAAGTGTCTTTTCTCCTCCTTCTCCTCCTTCACCCATTTCTCAGAGCCTTAGAAAGCATCTGCTAAATATGGAAAGGCTGACTGGCCTGAACTATAAGGAATGGCTTCGCAATTGGAGACTGGTTCTCGTTATTGCTGGCAAGCTACATCTCATTGAGTATCCAATCTCGGTCCCACCAAAACATGTCATCACAAAAGGTCTTTATGATGAGCATGACCTCTTATTTGATGAATCCGAGGAACTTCGTGACCTCATGCTATTGACCATTGACCCCGAGTTCCGCATGAATTTTGAATCCCTAGGGTTATATGAGTTGATACAATTGGTTGAGGAAAAGTTCCAAGAACCAGTTGAAGAGGAACGAGCTAGGATCTTCAAAGGACTTGCAAAGTGCAAGCTAAAAGAAGGAAGTAGCATCGATTCGCATGTTCTCCAGATTGAAGGGTACATGGGCGAATTGTACAAACTCGGTCACCCAATTAGTCAGGAAATCAGTGTTAACATCCTACTTGATTCGCTTACTGATAGGTACGATCTGTTCATTCAGACGTATAGAAGGGAAGACCAGAAAAAGACTTTTATGGAAATGTGTTCACTGTTGACTTTATACGAGTCAATTATGGACAGGCATAGCTCCAATGGCTCAGCTACTTCTGGATTGAGTCCAGTGAAGAGACGCAGCAAGAAACAATCCAGATCGTCTGGACATGTCTCAAACTGGGAATCTATAGGATTGGATACAGTCACGGAAAGATTGGAAGACGCTCCAAGGCCGAAATCTTTTTGAAACTCAAGTATATCTAAAAACCTCGAAACTCCTGATCCATAATTCCTTTATACTTGATGTGATTGTCACATTTGGTTTGTATGCAGGGAATCTGTAGGGTACGGGAATTTGGTGCATATGAGCACTTTTGGATTGGATCTCCAGCTCATGCAGTTTTGAAGTTTAGTTATATATTAAAATCTTGTTATTAGCTTATTTGATGCATGCGACATTGTCTATCATATAATACATTATTCAAGGATTTATGTTTTAATAAAATTGTTGATTTTCTTTTAACACATGGTTGTTTGAATTATCCTTGAAATGTTGTATGAGTGTGTTAAATGCATGAATAAATATAACTTGAATGTTGATGCATCCAAAGAGTTTGGATTCATGAATTGTGTCCCCTATGATTGTTAAAATAAATTTTATAAGAATCATTTCAACCAAAGGTCCAGTTGGACAGGACTTTGGAATCATTTGACTTAAAGTCACATGATGAATTGAGTTCTTAATAAAACATATGTGGTAATAAATGAATCACCCAAAGATCCAGTTGGACAGGACTTTGGAATCATTTAAATTAGAGTCACATGATTATCAAGTTCTTTATAAAACACATGTGGCAAGAGATGGATCACCCAAAGATCCAGAGGATAGGATTTTGGAATCAGTTGACTTAGAGTCAAGTCATGATTGCAAGTCTTGAACAAATTAACAAAGTCATAAGTTAACATAGAGATGTAAAAGACATTAAGATTAGGAGCAACGAACACATCAGTTACTGTGTGTTGCTCGAATCTTCGAAAAAGAACACAATTAGTTATACTTTACGATATTTGTCATTTAGTATGACGAATATGACCTCGCTTATCGGAATAAGCGATTGAATTGAAACCTCGAACAGTTCAAGTACTTCAAAGGAAGTATAAGATCCACAGAACCTGAGTGACATCACAAACTGAGAAAATGTTTCACAGTTTATTCTCTTCCAAGAACATTAATGGTTATAATGTGTCTTAGGGAAGATAATGAAGCATTGGTCGAAACACTTCGACCCTCGATGTATAAGATACACTTCAATTTCCAATGAATCAAATATTCAACCAGTCAGACCATAGAAACCATATTCCAACCACATCTTAGACTAGGTAGGTTATACGACACTGTCTGAAATGTAAAGCTGGGATCATCCCACTTGTACATAGAAAGTCCAGGATCATGTAGCGTTCGTCCGAACCTCATGACTAGCCTGAACCTGATCAGCAATGTCATTTCATTGGCAATCCCGCTATACTTGTGAATGAAGAGCCATTTTTAGAAAGGACTTATGTTCTAAAGAAACAGTGGGAGTTGGGACAGTCCTGAATAAGCTCATGATTAGCCAATTGAAAGAACCTTTAGTCATCATTAGGCTTAGAGCAGAAATCAGATTTCTATTTTAAAACTGACATAATCTTCTCTTGACCAGTAGTATTGATCACCATCATAAGTAGTTATGATCGGGGTGACATACCGATTGGTGGTAAAACACTATAGTTGGTACGGATTAACAATCCGACAACTTGGAATCATTAGTGAGCCCGATTGCTGCCAAATAAGAGAACCTTAGGGTGAGACACAGTCTATGTGAAAAGTTGATTGATTCTTACACCTGGTCTAAAAACCAGTGGGAGTAATTGAATCATCAAAAGAAAGCAACATGGATAGAAATGTACCTTCAGAGCATCTGGTTGAGTGAGATGATACTCAGAGTCAAGTAATTGATTCCGGGAGAAGCACTCTCAATAGAAGATGAAATCCAAAAGGATACTGCATGGCACATTGTAAGCCGTTAGTGGAGCGCATGTGGATCACCGGCACACACTAATAAGGACTCACAAAGAGTGTGCCAATACAAAGGTACATGGGCCCGAGATTAATCCCACGGACATCTTGCAAGAAAGGATATACAGATTCACAAAATATTCTAAAAGATTGGCTTTTTGAATAGCCTGGAAGATTTCCATTAAGATGTCAGGAAGGTTTGGATTTCAGATTCTCAAAATGTGCCATAAGTTCTGGATTTTGTGAATAGTCCATAACCATGTCAAAGCTAGTGGGAGTGTCGCTGTTATCTATTATCACTATATGTGGGTTACATACGGGTTCTAGGAAACATCTCTTATCATTACAAAGTGTACTGAATCGGTGTTAAGAGACGGATCTTTATGAAGGACTTAAAATAGATACAGTGTACTTAAGTGGTTGCGAACATCTATTAGATAGATCAAAACTCTACCAATATGATCTTTATGAGATTCAAGATGCACAAACTCAGGAAAAGTTTTTTCTATCATTACAAAGTGTGATGACTCGGTATGAAAGAAATAAAGAAGGTGCAACATACTCACGTAATTCATAGACATCTATCGGATAGATGTGATCATCAGTATAGACCTAGCCATTGTAAGCATGATTTTAATAAGATTTAAGATGCATGAGAAAGAGTCTGAAAGAAAATAGTTTTCAAAAGACATGGCATAGGGATTATAAATAATCCAAAGATTCCGAAAGGGTTTGGAATAAGACTAGATCAGATTCCACGAGCTTCTTGGATCGATCAGAAGTGTCATGAACATGTCCTGATAACTTAATGCTTAAAGCATAGTAAGTCAGATTCAGGATATGACCTGGCTGGGAATACTGAATGGATTTTGAACAGACGTGAGAAATCATTGGGAAATGATTGGGGTGAATGTTAATAGTAATTTGAAAAGAGTTTCGAATAGGACTTAATGGTTAAAGAGTTTCGATGGTATTCCGATGGAGCGTGTGTGGGTCACCGGCACATCATAACACCTGGAAATAGTCTTAGGGTGCATTCATGTAGACTAAGGTTCCTGAGAACCATGGGAAGTCACAGTACTTATCACCAGAATAGAGTTGTAAGTAAGAATGGCAGTATGACTAAATTAAGATATCATCGGAAGAATATCCGATTGATAAAGTGTATCAATGTAAGACATTTGGATACATAGAAAGAGTGAGAAATCATATAGACATAGATATAAAACTAGAATTAAAAGTTTAAAAGAAATCTAAACACCGATAATAGTTTTATGAAGGATCCGACTTGGTGATTACCTCGTGGAGACTTGGTAATAAGAAAGAGTAGCTACCAGTTAGATTTTATGTTTCACTTTTTGCATGTTTTACTTCCTGAGTAATTTGATTATTCAAAGGTCCACAGTCGCTCATACTTTTAGGAAGTAAGTATGAATGAAGACTGTCATGAATTGGTTTGTAGATTGTCTAAGGAGTTAGACATTGCAGTAAGACTGCTACAACGTTCATGAGTACTTAGAAATAGAGATTTGAGTATTGGATAAACCCACGCTCAATAGATTGCTTCATAGATTACATCATGAGTAATCTTGAGACGATAATATCTTATGATCTTGAAGCAGAGACATAAGAGTTGAAATTTGCGAGTCGGTTGTGCATTGATAATGCGTAAATGCATCGGTAACACGATGTTATAAAATGTATTGTTGTGTGCGATTTTGATAAGTAAAAGACACAAGCATATGAGTCGAAGCTTATTCGTTCCTTGACCCTAATGGGAAACATATATATATGTAGGCCTCTCGATGTTTTTGATGTTGACTAAAGTGCTGGCCAGCCTGGACTAAGTTGATGTGTTCAATTAAACGTCTTAAAGTCATAAGCAGAATCGGAAATTGGTAAACAGAGTATCGGAGAGAGATTGATCTCAATCCATGTCTCGTGTCTGAAAATATCTTGTTGGACGAAGGATCATATGATTACTTATCTATGGACAGAACTGACTGGGTCAGAATTCGGCAGCAGTTTCTAGGAAGCTGTAAGTTGTTAATTAATCTGAAGATAAAAGTGTAAGATTTTAAGCAATCTATGAACTAATAATCCTAAGTTCACATGCAACCTAATAAAATATCTATGTTTTTCTATCTTATGAACATATAACAAATCCTAGAGGCCAACAAGCCTGTTGACCATTTGGACAAAGGCTTCTAAACCCTAATTAGGGTTTCGCCAATATGGAGGTACCCTCCATATTTCACGCCAACTTTGGCCCCTGCCATTTGCCAGTTAGTTATTCAACTATTGAATAAATACAAACCGGTCCCTGTACTTTTAATCAATTAAATTAATCATCAAATTAAATCCAATTAATTCTATATTAAAATCTAATTAATTATTATAGTTTCTAATTAATATATTAACACTTAAATATATTAATAAACTATTTATTTTATTTCTATTGATTTATTAAACAATAAATAAATAAACCTTTCTCTCTAATAGACTCTACACCAATCCTCCAGCTATGAGGGCAACCCAAATGGACTTTGCTTCATTTAATGAGACAAATACAATTTATAAGTCATGGCTTAGAAACCTAATCCAACAAAAAGAACAATTAAAGTCATAGACTTATCCAAGTGGGAGACTATTGGATTAGGTGTCTAAGCCATGACTTATAAATTGTATTTATCTTATTAATTGAAGCAAAGTCCATTTGGGTTGCCCTCATAGCTGGAGGTTTGGCAGAAAGTTCAGTAGAGAGAAAGGTTGATTTATTAAGGGTTTAATAAATCAATAGAAATAAAATAAATAGTTTATTAATATATTTAAGTGTTAATATATTTATTAGAAACTATAATAATTAATTAGAAATTAATCTAGAATTAATTGGATTTAATTTGATGATTAATTTAATTAATTAAATATGCAGGGACTGTTTTGTAATTATTCAATAGTTGAATAAGTGACTGGCAAGTGTGACCTGGGGTTGGCGAAATTATAAGTGGGCAGACTCATATTTTCGAAACCCTAATTAGGATTTAGGAGGCTTGGTCCAAATGGTCAACTAGCTTGTCCATTGAGGAGGCTCCTCTAGGGTGTTGACTGTAACCCTTGAAGGCTATAAAAGGAACCTCCTGGCCATCCTTATTGCTTGGGTGTGACTCCATTTGAGGTAGGATATTTTTGCTGCTAGCTTCAAGAAGAATAATCAAATGTTGGTTTTTCTTATTATTGATCTTTAGAAATTATTGTTGGCCTCTAGGATTTGTTATATGTTCATTGATAGAAAAACATAGATCCTCATCTTAGGTTGCATGTGAACTTAGGATTATGTAGTTCATTGATTGCTTAAAACCTTACAATTTCTCACTTCAGTGGGAGTCTCCGGAGGCTCCCATTTCATAACGCATCAAATTTTGAGGGGTCTACTTTGATGTCTTCTTAGAAAACGACGTGACCCAAGAATTGAACTTCATACAACAAAAAATCACATTTGAAAAACTTTGCATATAAACGTTCATCTTTCAAAAATGAAAAATCTTCCATAAGTGTTTTTCATGCTCACTTTTGATTTTTGAATAAATTAATATGTCATCGATGAATAAAATAACAAATATATCGAGGAATTCTTTACACACTCTATACATTAAGTCCGTGAATATAGCCGGTGCATCCATGAATAATGCCCATATCGAGTTTGTAAGGTGGTTTTCTCGATAACATCGTCTTTCACGGTTAATTGATGGTAACCTGAACGAAGATCAATTTTGAAAAATAACCAGCTCCTTGGAGTTGATCAAACAAGTCATCTATACATGGTACATGGTACCGGTTTTTTATCGTCACCTTGCTATGTTCTCGATAGTCAATACACATACTCATTGACCCATCCTTCATTTTGATAAATAAAATAGGTGCGCCCCATAGGGAAGAACTAGGATGAATGCATCCTTTATTGAGAAGCTCCAAAATTTGATACATACGCTCTTGCATTTCTATGGGAGCTAATCGATAAGTGCTCGAGTAATAGGATTTACTCCTGGCATAAGATCGATTTGGAACTTGACTTTTCGTAAGGGCGGAAGGCCAGGTAAGTCATCGGGAAATACGTTAAGGAATTTCCGAGCCACATTCACATCTTCTACTTTCTTCTTTTTCCTTTTTACCGTCCACCACATAGGTAATAAAGGAATTGCATCCTTTAAGAAGACATCATCGAGATTTGGTTGCAGAAATTAAACTATGCATATTATTATGTTGTTTGCCGTATACATATATATTGCCACAATCGAGAGCTTTGATCAACACCATACATTTGCCACAAAGAATCTTGGCTTCATACATACCAAGCCAATCCATTCCTAGAACTATATCAAATCCCTTGATTCCTATCAGTAACAAGTAAGTGTTAAAGACTTTCCTGTTGATTTTAATCGAACATTCTTCGTATATATGCCTCACTATCATAAACTCTCCACTGGGTATTTCTTCAATATATGCATCATCTAATGGCTTGAGTGGTATACTAAAATTCTTACAAAATTCATGCAACATAAAAGAGTAATTTGCACCCAAATCAAAGAGAACATGTACAAGTAAATAGTTTACAAACAATGCACCGGTAACCACATCGTGCATTTCCTTAGCCTCGTCATGAGTAATTTGAAAAGCCCTTCCTTTTACCTTTTTCAGTTCCACTTTCTTGTTTGCCGTCGAAATCAATGTTTCATTTCCCATATTTGGACAATTGGTACTATAATCTCCCTTCTCGTGGCAAGAAAAACATTCAACATCTTTAGGATCCTTCACTTTGAATTCTTTAGCTTTATGATCGGTGACAAAGCCTAGTAATATCAAGTATTTTAGTCATTGTTGAGCCCTATTCTTAGTGAAATTATATCGTAGATGCTTTGGTATTCTCACTTTTTGTATCAGTGCTTGTTTGGAAAGAAATGGTATAAACAGGGGCCAAAAGCGTACAAAATGGAAGAAGTTTGAAGATAAAGACAAATCAGTCGAATTCGCACGCACGCCGCGGGATTCACAAAGGTGCGACGCAATGATGAGGTGGTGGAGAAAATTCAAATGCCGAAAAAACGGGGATAAACCCATACGCGCGCTGCGGAATTCATCTGTGCGCGGCGCGGTCGCTTAATTTTTGCAACTATAAATAGAGGGTTTTAGGTCGAAAAAAGCAGCAAAGACCTGACATAGAAACGACTACCAAGGCTTCTTTGACTCCGAGTTTCAGCTTTCAGCAACCATTAATTGGTATTTTTATGTTTTCTCTTTCAATTTCCAAATAGTTTAGTTGATTGGGTAGATTTAGCAAGTGTCTTTGGGTGTGACAACCATTGGCACTAGGTTTTAGTTTTTAAATTTGATGTTCACTGTTTTGAACCTTTGGAACCTGAGTTTTTTATACTAAGCAGTTGGTTTATGTTAGTTGCTCGGTTTTCAGTATTTATTGCTTTTGAATGATTTTGTGGATGTTTGGATTGTGTTTGATGCTTGGTTTGACCTTTTGTTGCTTCTGATTTTTAGATATAATTCTGATTTCAGTTAAGTACTTAGGTTAGTATTTGGTTTAGTTAGTTAATGCTTGTGTTGGATTCCTTGATTTGTGATTTTCGGGATTATTCGGGGTATAAGTCGGAAACTAGATCCTCTGGCTATAGTTGTGACACTACAGTTGGTAATCTATCGCCTACATTAACCACGTAAATCCTGTGGATCGACCCTGACTTCCACTGTGCTAAGTGAGAGTGAGGTTATTTTACTATTTTTGACCGCATGACGACCGCTGCGATGTCAAATTTTGGCTTCGTTGTCGGGGAGTTGTGAGCTTGAGAGTAGGCGATCTGTAGGAATTAGTTTCTGATTTTTGATATTTGAATTTAGTTTGATGAGTTTTTGTATGTGTAGGTCTTCATAATGGGCGATTACATGTACCCGGATCAGTATTATAAGTATTATGAAAATCCAGCTGACATCTATTACGAGGATGATTACTACAATGGATCATTCGATGACAATGGATGGCGGACCGAGGAGCCATCTCAACCTGAAAATTCTGTAACTTGGGCCCAAGTATTGGAGCTCATGGATAGCACCATCCAAGTGCAAAAGGACCAGGCTGATGCTCTTGAAAAATTGCAAGTTTCATTAGATAAGTTAGAGGAAAGTTGGAAATGTTCACCACCCTCGCCAGAACTTGAGGCGAGTGATTTTTATACCAGTAATACTGTGTGTGAACTTGCATCACCTGAATATGTGATGGAAGGGCATACACCTTGGGAAAGTCAAGAGACCACTGAGATGGTCAAAAATGTTGTTGAGGAAGAGGTTGTAGGTGACAATGCTGCCTCTGACTCAATAGCTCTTGATGTTTTTGATATTTTTGAAAATGATGATCTGGTGATGAGTGAATCCATACCATCACCAGACAATTTGATTAAGGAGGATGTTGTGGAAGGGGCTGTAAGTGACAGTACAGACCCCAGCCCAACGACTCCTGAAATTGTTAAAGTTGTTGATACTATTAGAGAAGGGGGTGTAGATGACAATACTACCCCCGAACATGTAGTTTTTGAAAATTTTGAGTATTTTGAAAGTAAGGATCTGGTGATGGGTGACTTTATACCACCACCAGATCAAACCAGTCGCTCACTCTTGGTCCTGATCCACCTGTTAGACGTTGATCAAGAAGATGATGCTGACGAGTTGGTTTTTGAAAATAATAAACATGATTTTATCGCCACTCATGATCCATTCATGAATGGAAAATAAGATGTGATTAATACCATCGATGAGAATATATGGAAGCATCTTGACATGTTGCCTTCCGATCCCATTCGATTGGAAAATTTTTATTGGTACTGCAAGCCCAAATTGCAAACTGAAGATGACACGCAATATGGGAGCAACAAACGAGGCACAACACAACTACTGGAAGCGGCAATGGGTGCGCTTCATGTCAAACCGATGGTTTTGAAGAGATATAGAAGGAAGGATCAGGCTTGGAGGTTCAAAGCTACCTCCAAGTACTCACGAGAAATCATCGGGAGACGGCAACCGGGCAGCAGCAGAAGGACCGGCAAACCATTCGACCCAGGGAAGTTTGAGGAGCAGAGGGTCAACAAAGGGACGGTGGTAACTGAAAATCAGTGGAGGAAGAAAGCATACGATCCACCGTAGCTGTATAAGGAATAGTCCGTCTGGCTGAAGACGTTAAACTTAGCGTTTGTTGGGAGGCAACCCATCTTTCATAGGTTAGGTGATGTATTCTTAGGAGTAATTAGGAAAATTATATCATCGTCCTTGCAGGTGTTATTGGTCCAAGGCAAGTGTGGGGTCGTTTTTGAAGGAAATTGAATTTTTAATGACCGCGCCGCGGTCAGGCGATTTGCGTGCCGCGGGGTCGTAAACCAACCCGATTGTAAGTCCCGTTCCGCCGAGTCGCGGCCCGAAGTAGCCTGCGGCGCGGCTTTTGGAAGAATCTAGAATCGCGTAGGATTTGTACGCGCGGCGCGGTTCTAAAGAACCCGCAACGCGGTGCGGCTATGTCAGCGGCGCGGACTCGGCTGAAACCCCGTAATTGTGCAATGGTAGCCGCGGCGCGTAGGGCGAGGAGCCACGCCGCGGCGAGCGACTGTTTGATCAGAAATTTAGTTTTGACCACGGTTTGATGGCAACTAGTGAGTCTAACCTTTAGGCAGGTTTGTAAGAGCCTGGTCAGTAATTGATATGTTGTATGTGTGTGGGATTTAGGTGTGTGGAAGAGCTAAGTGGGGATATTAGAGAATATCTGTGCGGTTTCGAATCAGGTGAGTATCCTCACCTTACTATATGATGTTGCATGTTAGGCATCTTGTGTGTTATTTACAGTTATATGATTTGCTCTATATCTGTGGTTATTTGTTGTTGGGCTCAGTACTGATGCGTGTCCCCTCGTAGCTGTTGTATGGCGAGTTGGACTATTGCCTTGTCCCATAGCTGTTGTATGATGGGCTGGGCCATAACCGGGAACCCATAGCTGTTGTATGATGGGTAGAACCTTCCCGTGTCCATAGCTGTTGTATGATGGACGCCCGTAGTTGTTGTATGGCGGGTAGGGTCGGGTCGTTCTCGAGGACGGGTTGTTTAATGTGTGGGCATGTATGGTAATTTGTGGACTCACTAAGCTTTAAGCTTACCCGTTGATTTTATAACATTTCAGGTATTTCAAATGACAAAGGGAAGGGCAAGGCGTGACGGCGGCGCATCGCATATAAAAGATTTATTTTAATAAATTATGTTATGATTTTCAATTGTTTCCGCTGTTGGTTTAATAAATATGTCGAACAGATTTACTTTTTGGAATAAATATTTTATTGGAACCTTGGTAATAAATAAATTTTAAAAATTTTGAAATTGGGGCGTTACACCGATGCGCAGGGGTTGATCTGGGAACACGCGCGCCGCGGGTTGCTCATATCCGCGCCGCGAGAAACGATCGGTCGGTTTTCTTCGATAAAAAGGTAAGCCGCGATACTATTTACACACACCCACGCCGCAGAGCTCTGATCATCGAAAAATTTTCGTGTTTTTCTTGCTCATTTCATTCGTGCGATCAAGGTACGTCATTTTAACTAGTTTTTACTTGTTAGAACTAGCGATTAGGCAGAAAATTTGGTTGATTTCTCCAAAACTCAAAAACTTAGAAATCAGCAATGCTGACTCGTAGGGTGTTTATTTTGCCAAATAATGACCCTAGATGAGTTAGTTGATGCTTAGCCTACCTTGTAGTGCATTTGGATTGAGTTTAAACAGGTTAAATCGTGATTGTGGGTTTAAAGGTCGAAACAGTCGCTCGCCATCCCGCGCCCTTGTTCTTGGGCCGCGCCGCGGTACGGTGGGGAAGAAAAGGACTTATTTTGTAAAAACAATTTATGGCAGTTTGTGCAGATGTCTTTCAAACTTGACCACCCATTCCTCTAGTTCCCTGAGGGACCAGATAGCTCAGTTGAGTATGCCGCGAGGAGGGACGCGCTGACGAGTCGCCGGGTTCTTGAGGCGACGATTATTGACCGGGATATTTTGAGGGATGCCGGGCTTTGGGCCGAGATTGAGCCGTTTCTCCACCGCACATGGACCCACGAGGATGCTTCATTCACATGTCGTGGCTGGACAGGCTCATGGCCACCCAGAACGACACCGTATACACCGAGCTTCTTTTGGAGTTTCTCTCGACGGTCCGTTTTTCACCAGGTTCGACGGAGGCCAGGTCTAGGCTGGTTCGATCCCGATTGGGGGGAGTCCCCAGGGAGTGTAGTCTCCGGGATTTTGGGAGACGCACGAGCATCTACACGGAGGCGGACCTCCAGCACCGATACTTCGTGCAGTTCTTTCATGCGTGCATCCAGGGGAAGCCCGAAAGGGATGCCAATCCAGCTGTTTGGGCACCATTGTCCAACGTAGATTTCGAGGCGGGGTCAGCCAGGGAGAGCTAGCTCCGCAACCCGCTTCACCGGCTCATGCACCGTATCGTCACCACATCGATCATGCACAGGGAGGGGGGCGAGAAGGTGTCCGTGTGAGGACATGACGTATCTCTGGGTGCTCCTTGACCCCTCCAGGTTCCTCCATATCCCGTTTGCTCTACCCTTCTCTCTATCCACCCGTGCGACGGGTGCTTCGTCCAGCAGTCCTTTGGCCCGCGGGCATTACATCACCCGCCTGGCCCGTTCGTACCGGATCCTTACTGCCGCGACCGTGAAGAACATGGGGCTGATCGAGCAGCAGCGCCCAGGCCAGTACGTGAGGGTGGCGACCGAGGCACCCCAGGCTCCCCAGCCAGCCTATGCCCAGCCAGGCAGGAGGCGCCGGAGACCAGCAGCACCGGCAGAGCCACAGCAGGAGGAGGCGACAGAGCTCAGACGATTGCAGGATCTGGTCTCTAGGATTGAGGACCAACTGGAGTGGATTAGGGAGGTACTTTTGGAGATGGCCACACAGCAGGGACGATGCCCCCGACCTTTTCCAGATCGAGCCCACGATCATGAGGCAGGATCCTCTAGGCCACCTGTAACGACGATTTTCCAAAAAAAAAATGAATAGTAACTCCGACGTGAATAGTAACTCCGGCGTGAATAGTGCTCCGGCGTGAATAGTAACTCCGGCGTGAATAGTACTGAGAGATGAAGTAAGCGCTCACCTCGTGATGACATCGACGATGATGTCGTGATGACGTTGTGAATAGTGTCGCTGATGTCGTGATAACGTCGTAAATAGTGATTTTGAGCCCTATAAATAGAGGCTCAACCTCTTCATTTCAAACCACAACAAACACCAAACAACCTTACGATATCGGGGAGTGTTCTGGTGAGAAAAATAGGTCGGGAAAGGAAAGGAACGAGCGATAGCTTGTAGCGAAGTGCTCGAGAATTGTCGGAAGAGTTGAACGGGGAACGAGCCAGCGACAATACTAAGTGAGTAATCGCTACTTTATTTCGTTAATAGTTTATAAAGTGTTAAACTATTATATGTGGAAGTTATATACTATTAGTAATTCCAAGAATAATGCCCAATGATTTACTTACGAGAACGGTGCCTAGGCCGATTACATGGGATCTGGTTGTTGGATTTTCCAAAAGGCTAAAATGCTGAAAGGATCCTGCCACCCCATCTGATCTTCTACCTGGCCGTTCTTTATTTGATAAATCACGAGGTATCATATTGGAATTATAGAGAATATAAAGCAGAGTGATGGTGTGATCCGTAGTAATGTCGGTTGAAATAGTAGTTCACCTATAAACAAATATATAGGTACAAACCAAGCAGTTATAGTGGGTGTAAGAAGGCAGGAATAACCAGATACCGTATACCAAAAATCAATGTGAGTAATCTATCCCTAAGTGTTACTTTTACTGTGGGGCCACATTATCGGTTATTGTGATTGGGACCATCTTTCTGTGGGGTCACATAATCGGTAATTGTGGTTGAGACCACATGTATGCTGTGACGATCGAATTAGTAGTAATTGTGGTGGGACCACATACAAATGTTGTGATGGCCTACTTGGCTGGCAGTTTTACCACACATTCAACAGGTGTACTGTAACACCCCAGTTTTTAAAAGAATACAATTTATTTAAAATGAATATTTTACAAACATTTAAAAACATTTTAACATCAATTTACCGTATAAATTCCCCATAAGCAGCATCAGTGTGTACCTGCCATGCCAAGCCGTCAATTTCACCTGTATAACCTGAAATGGTAATTTAATAGAGAAAGAATAAGCACACGGCTTAGTGAGTTCCAACATCTACATAGTATATCAATCATACATACTTAACCCCCACAGGAAAAATACTACCATTTATCACGCATAACCTGCTATACTCAGTACACCGAACTATAGTCTTCTACTCAGCATTTTGAGCCGCGCATGCTCTGTACGTCGAGTCATGCGTATCTGCTCAGTCGGAGCCGCGTATACCCTGTACGTTGGGTCATACGTATCTGCTCAGTAAGTCTAACACCTCTGCTCAGCACTCAGAGCCGCGCATACTCTGTACGTCGAGCCATGCGTATCTGCTCAGTGCATCTTGCAGACATCTCCATATTGCTCAGTACGTCGAGCCACCCTATAATGCTCAGTTCGTCGAGCCCGTACTATCTACATACTAGACCTAGACACGTCTAGTACTAACCACACCCTATACCCCAACACATACAACTATAACAGGAACGTATAATATTAATAAAATACACACAACCTGGTACTATCCACAAACATCTTACAAGCACACAAAATTCGGTAAAGCACATATAACGTCTATACAATGTAGTGAGAAACTCACCTCGATATAAACCGGGTCAAATAGCTCCGTTGCTCGTACAACACGGTGTCGTCCCGACTCCTTGACAAATATAAACCTAAATTAGGTTTTCAACCATATTTATATATCATATATATATATATATATATATATATACCCTCTTGAAAACCTAAATCATGAGCTTGAAGGAAATAAATTCAATATCAATTTTCATAGAAATTATTCCCTTTTTACCCTCAAATTTCCCCCTGTTCATTATCAGTTTTTAATCAACATAACAACATTTATATGCAACTATTCCAATTTTATAGCAAGCTACTCCTTTTTAGCTTTCCAGAGACACCAATATCAACCCCAAATGATTTTTCTATAATTTACTATGATTTTTGCAAGATTACCTATCAAATACATCTTAAATCTGCCAAAAACGTTCCAGTATGTGGAAAATACATATTTGAGCTATGTTAGAGGCCGAATCACGTTTCTCACCTCTGTAGACAAAATATACTAGACTCAATAGCGCAAAATATGGCACTGATTTCAGCCAAAAAGGATATTCCTAGAATTTACAGCGATTTTTACAATATAACGTCAAAAACAGCATTTTTACCTCAAATCTGCAGTTCTGATCGAAGGACTATAACTTGACTTCCTGATGTTAGAATTACAAATCCTCCGGTCAAAGCCTTCGAATATATCGCCTGAACCTCCAGTCCAAAAATCATGGCGATCCAACGGTTCAATCTTCGGGGATCGTGCGAACACCTTAGTGAACTCTAAAAAAACGGATTTCATCACAACCTTTGAAAAGGGTTCTTAAACCCTTAAAACTCTCTCACAGTTTCAAGAAGTTCAATTGGGAATGAAATTCCCGTTTTTCCTATTTTTATATGTGTAAGTTTGCCTATTTGACACTTTTGGCCCCTCAAATTACAAAAAATACCATTCTACCCTTATATATATAACAAAATTTGGGTTTTTACACTTAAACCCCCTTATTTTTCACTACGTATAGCACAATTATTAACAAGAAGGTCAACATACGTACCGAACCCAAAAGTGGTGTTACAAGTTCTTCCCCCCTTCAAAAGATTCCGTCCTCGGAATCAAACAAACAACTAGGGGTACTTCGCCTTCATTTCCTCTTCGGTTTCCCAAGTCACATCAGAACCCTTATGGTATCGCCACTGTGCTAACGGCTTTTCTCCTAACTCTGTCCAACAGGTCGGAGTACGGCACGGTGCTCCGTATAATGCTTCGTATTATGCCATCTGAATGCTGGAGTGATAAATTTTATTATATGCAAATTCCACTAACACCAAGTGATCCTCCCAGCGCCCACCAAAATCTATAACACACGCACGAAGCATATCCTCCAATATTTGTATAGTACTTTCGCTTTGCCCATAAATACTAATCCAACAACACGAGCCCAAATATGTTAAACTTTAGCCCATTAGGTCTAGAGTCCAACACGGGATGAAAAGTCAACATAAGTCAACGTTAATATCTCTCCAATGTTAACAGATTGGTCTTACACCTGGTTTTTATGTGACATCATATCACTATTAATCAACGGCAAACATCAGTCTATGCATTAAAGTAGTCAGTAAACGACACCACTTTATTCACCTTTATTCCAAAGAGTCTCTTCAATATCCTATTATCACTAGAGACAAACAGCGAATTTGAAAAAGAAACGGCATCTAGGGTAATGAAGAGTCGCATCCACTGTAGATGGTTTGAATTTATGGTAATAAGAACGTGAAATGTGCTTTCAATTACATGCGTCCTTTCGGTTCCAGCTGCAAAATGCTATATATACACACACGTAAGTAGCATCATTTATTTCCATGTTCATTTTCAGTCTCATTCTCTTCTATCACTAGATTGTTCGTATACAAACTCATATTTAAAGCTGAGTCATGGAAAACAGATCTTCAATGGGCGATCTGTCAAACCCTGGACCTGGTTTTCCGCAAGGAGAGGGTCCTTCAGATCAGACATCTTTACCGGAGTTCGGTGACTTTAACATTCTAAACATCCATTATTTGTTTTTCATTTTTTTTTCTTTCTAATGTTTTGTTTGATTTTGAATTATGATACAGTCTTCCAGATATACTACCAATAGAGCCACTCAACGAAGAGCCGAGAATTTTTCCCGAGCTAAACATTAACTCAGAAGATCCGGTGCACGCATCTTTAGATGTTACACTTGATCAGACTCCATACATTCTACCAGGTTAAATTCTTTTAAATGATTGCTTCTATGAATATTCAATTTTGTTTTATCATCTGACAATTGTTATTCGTAGACCCATCTGTGGATGATCTATCTGGCTACAATCCATTCATCGACGTACCCTCAATGAGTAGTGAGATCATCCCCATGAATCAAGAATTCATGACTGACATTCAGAATGAAAGTCAATTACAAACAACTCATAACATCAATATTGAAATGAATCCCGAACTTGGGGTTGGTTTTCAATATCAAAATCACCTTCAGGTGATTCAGAGGAACTTAGAAGGATTTCAAAATCCTGAGTCCATAATTGAAAACGTACAATTACCACCGATAGAAGCTACCGATTTTAATGAATCAATGTCCATATTTGGTTCAGAAAATCAGGATCATGTTCAAATGATCCCAAATATTAATAGTACATTTGAACTCAATCTTCCGATTCCGACAACCACAGTAGCTGACACTAGAAGAGGTTTCAGACACTCATTAAGTAGAGAAATAATAGCTGAACACTTTAATAAACCAATTGAGGAAGCTGCGAAAGAACTCAACATTGGATCGACACAGTTAAAAAAACGTTGTAGAGATTTAGGCATCGAACATTGGCCCCAACGACAACTTAAGAGTCTGCAAACTCTTATTGATCGTGTTGAGGTAAAGAATTATATTTTTGTTTTTTTTTTTTTTTAATTCCTTTATATCATAATGTTATTATTACTAAAGTTGTTTGTGCCACAGGAATTTGGTAACGAGTTTAGTGGAGCAGCAGGATTATCGAAAGATTTAATACCCAACCTGAAAAGGGAGAAAGAAGCAATAATTGAAGGATCACAATCGGGTCTAACAGACAGCACAAAGAAACTGATACAAGCTGCTCATAAGGTTGTATTTAGGAAAAGAAAATTTCTGGAAAAGGGGGAAACTTCATCAAGAACTCATACACAGCAGCAATCTCTGCCATCTAATTCTGGTATGAGTAGTATTAATCCTGGTTTACTCGAGCCTGTAAGTGAGGGGAATTTTCGAGGCTCTGTAAGTAACCTAGCCTGGTTTCCTCCTCCTTATAGCTATCCCCAACTGGTTCCGAATTGGAACCCTTCCTCATCACTTCCCTACTTACACACTCCCCAAACGAGTCAATTTTTAGCCCACACTCATGGGGTTACAGGTTCCAACCCTATCGAGACCCCACACCTTGGAGCTCCTCCTCCAATAACTGAAAACATACCCCTTCCAAATCCTCAAGAAGGTACAAGTCAACCTAATGATGACAAAGAGTGGAGTGTAGAAGATCTTTTCTCGCTTCCTTCTGATTCTTCAGTTTAGGTTAGTAGCTATGTAAACTTTTCTTAATGTATTAATATAAAATTATAGTAATGGATCACATGTATCGACGTGTTACTACTTTTACTTATTATTTTTGTTATAACTACCCACACCCTCAGCTAATTGGATTCCTCATGACCAACTCCCGATTCGAACGCGGATCCTGTGCTTTTAATAGTAGGAGCTCTACTACTACCTTCCACACCTATCCACGTCCGTTTCAGGACTTGTCCAGAAGTCTCCAATTCACTTTTCACCAACACATATATCACAAGGTTGTTTCACGAACAAAGTTGTATACAATTATTGAATTATAAAATCTTTCAAATAAAAGGATTTACCCTATAAATACAACCAAACAAGGAACATAAAATAGGGTCAACTCAAACATTTTAGGACAATTTAGTCCCTACTGCATACACCTTAATGACATTCCTTGAACAACCTATCAACACCAGCATTTATTCAAAACAACAGGCAACAAATAATCTGTACACCAATATGTGGTTTTCTTGCAGGAATTTAGGCATACGTATATCATATATTACAGAAACATCAACAAAGACTAAGCACTTAAACCTTTTCCCCACTGACGTCGGCTGGCGGTACACACTGCGTCTTCACAACAACGTTCATTTAACTTCTTACTCAAAAAAACAACTTTTAATTTCTTGTAAAAATAACTTTAAAAGAACTTTTGAGTCTCAAGCTTGAGATCAAAACCCACCAAGTGAGTC
Organism: Cichorium intybus; assembly: GCA_023525715.1. NCBI lineage: Eukaryota > Viridiplantae > Streptophyta > Magnoliopsida > Asterales > Asteraceae > Cichorium > Cichorium intybus. The sequence goes on from CM042012.1 coordinate 117,350,032, forward strand.
TGATTCACTCAAGCCAGGCTCTGATACCAACTTGTAACACCCCAGTTTTTAAAAGAATACAATTTATTTAAAATGAATATTTTACAAACATTTAAAAACATTTTAACATCAATTTACCGTATAAATTCCCCATAAGCAGCATCAGTGTGTACCTGCCATGCCAAGCCGTCAATTTCACCTGTATAACCTGAAATGGTAATTTAATAGAGAAAGAATAAGCACACGGCTTAGTGAGTTCCAACATCTACATAGTATATCAATCATACATACTTAACCCCCACAGGAAAAATACTACCATTTATCACGCATAACCTGCTATACTCAGTACACCGAACTATAGTCTTCTACTCAGCATTTTGAGCCGCGCATGCTCTGTACGTCGAGTCATGCGTATCTGCTCAGTCGGAGCCGTGTATACCCTGTACGTTGGGTCATACGTATCTGCTCAGTAAGTCTAACACCTCTGCTCAGCACTCAGAGCCGCGCATACTCTGTACGTCGAGCCATGCGTATCTGCTCAGTGCATCTTGCAGACATCTCCATATTGCTCAGTACGTCGAGCCACCCTATAATGCTCAGTTCGTCGAGCCCGTACTATCTACATACTAGACCTAGACACGTCTAGTACTAACCACACCCTATACCCCAACACATACAACTATAACAGGAACGTATAATATTAATAAAATACACACAACCTGGTACTATCCACAAACATCTTACAAGCACACAAAATTCGGTAAAGCACATATAACGTCTATACAATGTAGTGAGAAACTCACCTCGATATAAACCGGGTCAAATAGCTCCGTTGCTCGTACAACACGGTGTCGTCCCGACTCCTTGACAAATATAAACCTAAATTAGGTTTTCAACCATATTTATATATCATATATATATATATATATATATATATATATATATATATATATATATATATATATATATATACCCTCTTGAAAACCTAAATCATGAGCTTGAAGGAAATAAATTCAATATCAATTTTCATAGAAATTATTCCCTTTTTACCCTCAAATTTCCCCCTGTTCATTATCAGTTTTTAATCAACATAACAACATTTATATGCAACTATTCCAATTTTATAGCAAGCTACTCCTTTTTAGCTTTCCAGAGACACCAATATCAGCCCCAAAGGATTTTTCTATAATTTACTATGATTTTTGCAAGATTACCTATCAAATACATCTTAAATCTGCCAAAAACGTACCAGTATGTGGAAAATACATATTTGAGCTATGTTAGAGGCCGAATCACGTTTCTCACCTCTGTAGACAAAATATACTAGACTCAATAGCGCAAAATATGGCACTGATTTCAGCCAAAAAGGATATTCCTAGAATTTACAGCGATTTTTACAATATAACGTCAAAAACAGCATTTTTACCTTAAATCTGCAGTTCTGATCTAAGGACTATAACTCGACTTCCTGATGTTAGAATTACAAATCCTCCGGTCAAAGCCTTCGAATATATCGCCTGAACCTCCAGTCCAAAAATCATGGCGATCCAACGGTTCAATCTTCGGGGATCGTGCGAACACCTTAGTGAACTCTAAAAAAACGGATTTCATCACAACCTTTGAAAAGGGTTCTTAAACCCTTAAAACTCTCTCACAGTTTCAAGAAGTTCAATTGGGAATGAAATTCCCGTTTTTCCTATTTTTATATGTGTAAGTTTGCCTATTTGACACTTTTGGCCCCTCAAATTACAAAAAATACCATTCTACCCTTATATATATAACAAAATTTGGGTTTTTACACTTAAACCCCCTTATTTTTCACTACGTATAGCACAATTATTAACAAGAAGGTCAACATACGTACCGAACCCAAAAGTGGTGTTACATGTACGTTGAGTCCTTGAGACTCGGTATCACAGGGGGCTGTGATATGATGTGGAAGCTGAAAATTTAATGTTGTTATAACACTTATCGATTATTCACTGAGCTTGTAAAGCTCATCCTTGTTGATACTAACTGTGCAGGTGCTGTAGACCCTACTAAAGGGAAGGATCTAATTCGGGGTTAGAACTGATGACCGTAGCAGCCCGGCTTTGGGGAGATACCACTTGTACCTTTTTCTTGTAATATATACCCTGTATAATATTTTGTTGAATAAAATATGTGTTATAGTGTGGAAAATAAATGGGTATATTTATATTGAAAGTCGGGTGTTACAAGTTGGTATCAGAGCCGAGGTTTAAGTGAATTAGGTTTCTATAGGGTAGATACCTAGACTTGAACCTTAGGAAATAGTGGAATTCGGGATTGGAAAAGGATAATTTATGTTATCTGATTAGGAGACTAATCTTTCTGTTGAACTTTGAAGATGGCAAACACCAGGAGTGGTCAGAGCCGAGGAGGTGCTAGGCAGGGAGCATCCAGGGGAGGCAGATCTCGATCACAGGGCTCAGTGCACCTGGAGGCGGGAGAGGCAGCAAGGAACCAACCGGATTTACGAGCTATCATTACTGATGTGGTACGGGAGCTATTACCCACTATAGTAGAGACACATAGGGAGGATACTGCTAAACAGGTGCATGATGGAGCCCCCAGAGACGAGGGACACGCCGAAAGTGGGGTAAACATGGCAGATAAGGGTAAAGGCGTGGAGGGAACTTCGGAAGTGAAAAACAAATGTACGTATAAGAATTTCCTTAGTTGCAAGCCTAAGGAATTTACGGGAACTGATAGTCCCGTACAAGCGATGGAATGGTTGATACATACGGAGAAAGTTTTCTGGATTAGCAAGTGTGATGAGGCAGACAAGGTGGAGTTTGCTACCAACCTTTTCGCTGGGAATGCCCAGTATTGGTGGCAAGTTTTCAGTAGAACTTTGGGTTCAGATTTGCTTGGAATGTTGACCTGGGAACAGTTTAAAGCTACTGAAGAATACTGTTCCGAAGTAGCAGTGAAGAAGCTGACAGAAGAGTTCTTACATTTGGAACAAGGGACTCGTTCTGTGCAAGAATATACTATGGATTTCTTGGAAAAAGCTAGATTCTGTGAACATGAGGTTGATACTGAGAAAAGAAAGATAGACAAGTACGTATGGGGATTGAAAACACGGATTCGAGAGGTTGTACAGCCACTCAAGCTGACTACCTTTCGGCAAGTAGTTGATCGGGCGGTGGAACGTGAGGCGGAGCTGCAACGCCAACAAGGTGAAAGGAGGGCCGCAGAAGCAAAAAAGAAAGGCTGAGGAACGTCCGTGGATTTCTCAGAAGAAGTCCCAACAATCAGAATATGGGTCGCGGGGTCAGACTCGGAAGGATGAAGGCAAATGGTGCGACAAATGCCGGAGGAAGCATACGGGAGATTGCCCTACCAGTCCCTCACCATTGTATTGTTTTAAGTGTGGGAAGACGGGACACTATGCTCGAGATTGCAACCAAACAACTCGAGTATGTTTCCAGTGTGGAGCCAAAGATCATATCCGATCAGAATGTCCACAGCTGAAGACAGGAGGATCCCGAGACAAGACACGGGAGGAGCAGGGAAGAGAAAGGAAGGAGGCACGAGGTGGACCAGTAGTCTCCCGAGCATTCCAGATGACCGTTGAGGAGGCCCGGGAAAAGACTGATGTTATCACAGGTATTTTTAAACTAAACTCGATTCCTGCATATGTATTCTTTGATCCCGGAGCCACAGACTCTTTTATTTCCACATCATTCATGCCCCAAATTTCGATACCCTTAACCCCGTTGAATGAAGAATTGGAGGTAGAAGTAGCAGGTGGTAGATATGTATATGTCTCTGAACAGATGCCAGGGTGTCAGCTTGAGATTAACGGGACCATTTTCCATATTGATCTGACGCCGATCACCACCAGAGAATTTGAAGTAATTGTAGGAATGGACTGGTTAGCATCCAATGATGCTCAAGTCGATTGTAAAAGAAAAAGAATCGCAGTTCTGGCACCAGACGGGTCGCAAATAATAATTCAAGGTGAACGGCCACGTACCAGGATGCCTGTCATCTCTTTTGCCAAGGTACGACGTCATAACAACAAAGAAGGAATATTTTACATGGCATGTGTGGTTTCGACAGAGCCTACCAAACGATCCGTTGAAAATGTCGCCGTTGTAAAGGAGTTTGCTGGTGTTTTCCCCGATGAGCTTCCGGGATTACCTCCGGATCGGCAGCTAGAGTTTACTATCGATTTGGTTCCAGGAGCAGCCCCTATTGCTCGTGCTCCTTATCGACTGGCACCATCAGAAATGGCAGAGTTGAGGAAGCAGTTACAGGAATTACTCGATCAGGGATTCATTCGACCGAGTACTTCACCTTGCGGAGCACCTATCCTGTTTGTGAAGAAGAAGGACGGGTCTATGCGAATGTGTATAGACTATAGAGAACTGAACAAGATCACCATAAAGAACAAATATCCATTTCCCAGGATTGATGATTTATTCGATCAACTTCAGGGAGCATCCTATTTCTCTAAGATTGATCTAAGATCGGGATATCATCAGCTGAAGATTCGGGAGTCGGATATCCCGAAGACTGCCTTCCGTACCCGTTACGGACATTATGAGTTCCTGGTGATGCCGTTTGGGTTAACCAATGCCCCTGCAGCTTTCATGGACTTGATGAACAGAGTGTGTCGTCCATTTCTTGATACCTCTGTTATCGTGTTCATTGATGATATACTTATCTATTCCCGGAGTCAGGAAGAGCACGAGACGCATCTACGTCAAGTTTTGGAGTTACTCCGTCAGGAGAAGCTGTATGCCAAGTTCTCAAAGTGTGAATTTTGGCTTCGTGAAGTTCAGTTTCTGGGACATGTTATTAGCAGCGAAGGTGTTAAAGTTGATCCTGCAAAGATCGAGGCTGTAATGAAGTGGGAGCCGCCGCGGAATCCATCAGAAATACGCAGTTTTCTTGGGCTAGCTGGATATTACAGGAGATTTGTAGAGAACTTCTCCTCTATTGCAGCTCCTTTGACTAAATTAACTAAGAAGGGCGAGAAGTTTGAATGGACTGAGGAGCAGCAAGCTGCATTTCAGAAGCTGAAGCAAGCTCTGTGTGAAGCCCCAGTACTTGCATTACCACAAGGTGGGGAAGACTTTGTGATCTACAGTGACGCTTCTAGGAAGGGCCTGGGATGCGTTTTAATGTAGAGGGGCCAGGTGATTGCATATGCATCCAGACAATTGAAAGAAGCTGAGAAAAGATACCCGGTACATGATCTTGAACTAGCTGCCGTAGTATTAGCATTAAAGTTGTGGAGGCACTACCTATACGGGGTAAAGTTCAAGATCTATACGGACCATAAGAGTCTCAAATATTTGTTCGATCAGAAGGAGTTGAACATAAGGCAGCAGAGATGGATGAACTTACTCAAAGACTATGACTGCGAGATTTTGTACCATCCAGGGAAGGCGAATGTAGTTGCAGACGCTCTCAGTCGAAAAGAGAGACCCATTAGGGTTGTGTCTGCTTGTATGAGCATAGTTAGTCGGCTACCTGAGCTGATTCGAACAGCCCAAGAGGTAGCAGGGAAGGCGGAGCATGTGAAAAGTGAACGCATGGTTAGCTATATTAACCAACTCGAGGAAAATTCTCAGCGATTGAAGACCTTTAAAGGTCGAGTATGGGTGCCAAAGCAGGGTGAAGCACGGAAGTTACTCCTCGAGGATGCGCATTGTTCTCGTTATGCTATACACCCGGGTAGCACCAAGATGTACCGGACGCTGAAACCGATGTATTGGTGGCCGGGAATGAAGCGGGATATAGGAAGATATGTGGAACGGTGCCAAACGTGCTTGCAAGTAAAGTCCAATCATCAAAAGCCGTATGGAGAAATTCAGCCTCTACCAGTTCTAATGAAAAAGTGGGATGAGGTCACTATGGACTTTGTGACAAAACTTCCTCGGACGCCACGAGGTCACGATGCAATATGGGTGATCGTGGATCGACTGACCAAATCCGCTCAATTCATACCCATACGTGAAGATTATAAAGTTAGCAAATTAGCCAGAATCTATATTGATGAAGTAGTCTGTAGACACGGGGTACCATCCTCCATTATATCCAACCGAGATAGTCGATTTATGTCTGGGTTTTGGCAGAGCTTCCAAAAGCAGTTTGGATCGAAAGTTTTAATGAGTACTGCTTACCATCCTCAGACTGATAGACAAAGTGAAAGGACTATTCAGACATTGGAGGATATGCTTCGTGCCTGTGTTATAGATTTTGGTGGAAGCTGGGAGGATCACTTGCCTTTGGTGGAATTCGCATATAATAATAGCTATCATTCCAGCATTCAGATGGCGCCATACGAGGCATTGTATGGAGCACCATGTCGTACTCCGACATGTTGGACAAAGTTAGGGGAAAAGCCGTTAGCTGGACCCGAGATTGTAGCTCAAACCGAGGAGAAAATTCGAGAAATTCGAGAACATTTGAAGGTTGCTCAAAACCGCCAAAAGCAGTATGCTGATCGTCGATTGAAACCTATAGAGTTTCAGGTTGGCGATATGGTGATGCTTAAGGTTTCCCCGTGGAAGGGTCTGATTCGTTTTGGAAAGAAAGGTAAGCTGAGTCCTCGCTTTATTGGCCCGTTCCGGGTATTACAAAGGGTGGGAGCTGTAGCCTACCGGTTAGAGTTACCTGAGGAGCTAAGAGGCATTCACAACGTTTTCCATGTGTCGCATTTGAGAAAGACTCTGTTTGACGAGTCCCAACGAGTGCCTTTACCTAAAATTGAAATAGATGAAAAGCTGAGGTATCCAGAGCAGCCAGAAAAGATTTTAGACCGCAAGGTGAGACAGCTACGGAACAAGAAGATTAATATGGTAAAAGTACAGTGGCGATATCACAAGGGCTCGGATGTAACTTGGGAAGCCGAAGAGGAAATGAAGGCGAAGTGTCCCCAATAGTTTGCTTGATTCCGAGGACGGAATCTTATAAAGGGGGGAGAACTTGTAACGACGATTTTCCAAAAAAAAAATGAATAGTAACTCCGGCGTGAATAGTAACTCCGGCGTGAATAGTGCTCCGGCGTGAATAGTACCGAGAGATGAAGTAAGCGCTTACCTCGTGATGACATCGACGATGATGTCGTGATGACGTCGTGAATAGTGTCGGTGATGTCGTGATGACGTCGTGAATAGTGATTTTGAGCCCTCTAAATAGAGGCCCAACCTCTTCATTTCAAACCACAACAAACACCAAACAACCTTACGATATCGGGGAGTGTTCTGGTGAGAAAAATAGGTCGGGAAAGGAAAGGAACGAGCGATAGCTTGTAGCGAAGTGCTAGAGAATTGTTGGAAGAGTTGAACGGGGAACGAGCCAGCGACAATACTAAGTGAGTAATCGCTACTTTATTTCGTTAATAGTTTATAAAGTGTTAAACTATTATATGTGGAAGTTATATACTATTAGTAATTCCAAGAATAATGCCCAATGATTTACTTACGAGAACGGTGCCTAGGCCGATTACATGGGATCTGGTTGTTGGATTTTCCAAAAGGCTAAAATGCTGAAAGGATCCTGCCACCCCATCTGATCTTCTACCTGGCCGTTCTTTATTTGATAAATCACGAGGTATCATATTGGAATTATAGAGAATATAAAGCAGAGTGATGGTGTGATCCGTAGTAATGTCGGTTGAAATAGTAGTTCACCTATAAACAAATATATAGGTACAAACCAAGCAGTTATAGTGGGTGTAAGAAGGCAGGAATAACCAGATACCGTATACCAAAAATCAATGTGAGTAATCTATCCCTAAGTGTTACTTTTACTGTGGGGCCACATTATCGGTTATTGTGATTGGGACCATCTTTCTGTGGGGTCACATACTCGGTAATTATGGTTGAGACCACATATATGCTGTGACGATTGAATTAGTAGTAATTGTGGTGGGACCACATACAAATGTTGTGATGGCCTACTTGGCTGGCAGTTTTATCACACATTCAACAGGTGTACGTTGAGTCCTTGAGACTCGGTATCACAGAGGGCTGTGATATGATGTGGAAGCTGAAAATTTAATGTTGTTATAACACTTATCGATTATTCACTGAGCTTGTAAAGCTCATCCTTGTTGATACTAACTGTGCAGGTGCTGTAGACCCTACTAAAGGGAAGGATCTAATTCGGGGTTAGAACTGATGACCGTAGCAGCCCGGCTTTTGGGGAGATACCACTTGTACCTTTTTCTTGTAATATATACCCTGTATAATATTTTGTTGAATAAAATATGTGTTAAAGTGTGGAAAATAAATGTGTATATTTATATTGAAAGTCGGGTGTTACACCACCCGATGGCGATTGATGTATTTTTTTCCTTTCACTTTTTGGGATATATATGTTCTGTTGAGTTATGCATGTGATACCAATTAGAGGAGTTGTTTCAAGCAAGTGTGGGGTCACCGTACCCGGCGTGTTTACTGTTGCGCTACAACTCCTGAATGCTGAACCGAGGACTTTTAGTTCGTGTTTGTGTACCTGTGACAATCAAGCAGTCTACCGTCAAAGGGTTAACCCTTTCTCCCTAGTTCTAAAATTATTTTTGTACAACGGGGACGTTGTACGATTTTAAGTGTGGGGTGTGGACGGTCGAAAGAGTGTTTTTGAAAATTTTTGCGGGAAATGACCAGTTTTCAAAATTTTTGCAATTTTTCAAAATTTTTAATAGATTGTAATTTTGAAACAAATAGTTTCTGAATGTCTGTAGTTGTTATCATGCTATTAGTTTAGTCAAATAAGTTGAGTTTTAGGAGTTAGACGATTGGAGTGTTTTAGGATTGGAATTTAGGAAGGAACTGTCACTCACTGACCTTTGTTGTTCGAGCCGGTAGGTCTAAAATGGGTGGACCTTACGCACCTTACCACCTAAGATCGTCTGGTCTGGGATGATATTTCTGAAAGCTCGTTACACAGACAACATCGAAAGTCATGGACAATTCTTTAATGTCCTTTAGAATCTGAATGAGTACGTACACTTCATCGTGGACAGAAAATTTGTAATCAAGGGTTTTCTAGAAGTCATAAATTCCAAAGAATATTCCAATTATGTTTTCACGAACTATTTCACTCTAACTCCTAGGGCAATAAGCTTTGAAATTAAACACATTCAAACATTGTTTGAGTCTTTATTAGAATTTGTTAAAAGCTCTCTTGCTTGGGGACAAGCAAGGCACAAGTGTGGGGTGTTTGACAACGCCTAGTAATATCAAGTATTTTAGTCATTGTTGAGCCCTATTCTTAGTGAAATTATATCATAGATGCTTTGATATTCTCATTTTTTGTGTCAGTGATTGTTTGGAAATAAATGGTATAAACAGGGGCCAAAAGCGTACAAAATGGAAGAAGTTTGAAGATAAAGACAAATCAATCGAATTCGCACGCGCGCCGCGGGATTCACAAAGGCGCAACGCGGTGATGAGGCGGTGGAGAAAATTCAAATGCCGAAAAAACGGGGATAAACCCATACGCGCGCCGCGGAATTCATCTGTGCGCGGCGCGGTCGCTTAATTTTTGCAACTATAAATAGAGGGTTTTAGGTCAAAAAAGCAGCAAAGACCTGGCATAGGAACGACTCCCAAGGCTTCTTTGACTCCGAGTTTCAGCTTTCAGCAACCATTAATTGGTATTTTTATGTTTTCTCTTTCAATTTCCAAATAGTTTAGTTGATTGGGTAGATTTAGCAAGTGTCTTTGGGTGTGACAACCATTGGCACTAGGTTTTAGTTTTTAAATTTGATGTTCACTGTTTTGAACCTTTGGAACCTGAGTTTTTTATAATAAGCAGTTGGTTTATGTTAATTGCTCGGTTTTCGGTATTTATTGCTTTTGAATGATTTTGTGGATGTTTGGATTATGTTTGATGCTTGGTTTGACCTTTTGTTGCTTCTGATTTTTAGATATAATTCTGATTTCAGTTAAGTACTTAGGTTAGTATTTGGTTTAGTTAGTTAATGCTTGTGTTGGATTCCTTGATTTGTGATTTTCGGGATTATTCGGAGTACAAGTCGGAAACTAGATCCTCTGGCTGTAGCTGTGACACTACAGTTGGTAATCTATCGCCTACATTAACCACGTAACTCCTGTGGATCGACCCTGACTTCCACTGTGCTAAGTGAAAGTGAGGTTATTTTACTATTTTTGACCGCATGACGACCGCTGCGATGTCAACCGGTACGTCCACATTTGATTTCTGTTGATCCTTTTTTACATTCCCCGTCATGTCTTTTTCCACACCTCCAACAACTTTGAAATTGTCTCTTTTCATACTACTTGAACAATATTGGCTCTTTTTGTTTGATCCTGAATAACTGCTTTGTTTTCGTTTCTCGCCTCTGGCCTGCCTTTCTTAAGTTCTTTTCGAAATCATATCCTCTACACTTTGGCTGCAAGAATTGCCTCAGTGAGTGTAGTCACCTTCCTCACTTCTATTGTTAATTGGCAGGAAAACCATGAAGGTAGCGATTAATACGGCCTCGCTTGGTAGGAAGAGTTTCCTAAAGGAATGGTAACATATTTGTGAACTTCTTAGTGTATGCATCAATAGTAGAATTGTCTTTGCGGAGTGCAAAGAATTCATCAACAAGTTTTTCAATGTTTCGAGTCGAATAATACTTCGTCTTTAGCCGTCTGACGAATTTTTCCCAAGATAGTAAAGGTAGGTTCTCATTTTCAAATGCACGATTGATTGCATTCCACTAAGTTAGGGCATCATCCTTCAACATTTGAGAAGAAAACTGTACTTTCTGCTCCTCACCATAACGACAAATCTTTAAATAAATGTTCCATTTCATTAATCCAATGAATTGTCAATTTAAGGTCATGTACACCATCATACTCCTTGGGTCTACACGTCATGAAGTCTTTTAAAGAACATTCCTTGTTCAGATGAGCAATTGGAGTACTCACGAGCAACGAGTCAAGATTGTGGTTCGCTTTCGGGATTCTTACTCCGAGTAGGAGTTTTAGTATGAGGTTGAGAAGGAATTCCAAGTCGTTCATAAATAATTTGGTGTAATTTGTTTCTATTATTTTCTTGCATATCATCTAGAAGCTTTTTAATAGCTTCCATTGTAACCAGAGGGGGATTGGCGTTATCCCTAACATATCCATGTGCATCGGCTTGAGATCGTCGATTCAAGTTAGGAGGCACCCGATTACACTTTTGATCATCATTACATGACCCTTGACCACTTCTTATACGCGCCATTTTACTATAAAACTTCCAATACTTTAGTATTCTATATAACATAATTAATCTTATTCTAACCCTTATAAGCAATTACCATGGCATCACCCTAATGTTAATCATCTACAGAGTCTAAATAGTGTTGAAATAAACAAAGTCGGAAATGTAAAAGATTAACTTTGAAAGATCGATTGCTCAACGATATTTAAGACAAACAAGAAATAGTGTGGAAATGTAAAAGACTTGAGATCAAAATGCAGGAATTAGTGACACTTAAATAAGAACAATAATATGAACAATAAGAACAAAGTGTTTGATGGAATGAAGATATTTTATATCATGAGAAAAGTGTTACATGAGAAAAATGTTTCAGATGAGTTTCTCCAAACCATGAAGATAAAATGTGGTGGAACTCTTCTTTTATAGTGCAATGAGAGTTCCAACCAGATAAAGACCTACGGACTGAAGGGACTACAGACCAGTCCACTTCAGATTGTAAAGACGACTAGAATGCTATATTAGAAAGAGATGATATTCTTAAAGAAATTGAACACAAGAAGAAATGGATTATAAAACAACGAAAGAAACCATCTAGACTAAAAATTGGATAACCAATTTCACATGACAAGCTAAACTTTAAACCTCATTTTTTCGTGACATTCAAACATACATTTCGTAAGCGTAAATCTATGGACTACAAGGAAAATTCCCATACGAGTTTCTAGAGAAAATAAATAGATAATTAGCTAGTGTTCGTATATATCAAATTTAATTATCGACTATACTTTGTTATCATTTCAATATAAATATTTTTTCCCTAAATTTAACTATTTGAGAAAAAAAAAAAAACTAACACTATTTGGTGAAAAGCTAAATTTGAAAATGCTGCATTTTTGTACTACTTTTCAAATAAATAAACTAAATTCTAATTTGAAAATACTGAATTTTTAAGGTTCTCTAAATTCTCGAACTATTTTTTAAATAAAACAACTAAGCCAAATTCGAACCATGTATAAAAAGTTTTTATGTATAAGATTTTTTAAACAACTAACCTGGATTTTTGTACTACAATGTGTTTAATATGGTCAATATCTTAATAAAAATAATAATATTTTGCAATTAACCTACTTTTAAACATATTATTTGTTCCAACCATATATAAAAAGTGTTTATGTATAAGATTTTTTTATTTAATTTTAAGATCGATATCTTACATACTCTTAGTATACTTATAAATCTTTACTTTATATATTATACAATTCTAGCAAGTTTGTGATGGACAAACTTGCTAGAATTGTATAATATATAATGTAAAGATTTATAAGTATATTAAGAGTATGTAAGATATCTGTCTTAAAATTAAATAAAAAAATCTTATACATTCTAGCAAGTTTTATTTAATTTTAAGACAGATATCTTACATACTCTTAATATACTTATAAATCTTTCCATAAATTTGCTAACATGAATTTTAGAGTAACATGCACCAATATTATTTTCTTTGTCCCTTCAAATTTACATTATTATATTTTTTTTTACCATAACTTTTGTTTTTCGCTCTTTGCCACATCGGGTTTTCCCTTATTACAATTTATGCTACATCAAAATTATTTTTACACTTTTGACCAATTTATATATTTCTTACAAACAACCATAATCAATTTACTATAAGACACAACTCTAAGGATTCATAATACCGCTACACAATATGTACATGGTTTTTCAATTGGGTATTAAAAAATGATACCAACAAATTGATATAAAAAACTATAAAACGAATTAATGAGATATAAATCATAGATTAGATTTCCTTTTTAATAATAAAAAACCACACGGTTGGAAATCCCAACATTATAATTCTTTAGTCATTTTAATTCCAAAATATAGATTTTAAGTTTTGCACGAAGTTGTTAATTGTTACTATCACCGGTGTCATTATGATTATTATTTAGGGGTAATTAAGCCAATGCCCAATGACATAAACCAGACGTAAAACAATAAAAGAGTTGAACTTATTTCATTTCATTCTACGATGATCAAACATGTATAGGGCAAATTTCTATTTTTCTACCGAATGAACTCGGTTTAGTTATTAATAATTGTGAGAAAGTTTTATTCAAATACACCTTTGTTGTCGATTTTACTGTCAGCCGACCAACGACCATCTAGTGTAATTAAATTTAGTAAAGTCAAAGAATATTTAGACTATGATTTTGCACAGTGTATATTTGTATAAGACTAGTTTGATCTTAAACAAGAACAATGGCGGGTCAAAGGGACCCCACCCCAATAAGGTTCGATGCAGCCCCCAAAACCTAGATAAAAAAATATGACTCCAACTACAATGAAAACGATGGACAAAATTGTGGGAAACTCAATTTATTTTGTATTGACGGGTCAACTCATGCTAATGTGCTTCTGAGCAGTTCGGTAAGTCCGTGCTGTTGGTCAACTCAAGTTGTTGTCTAGCCCCACGTTGTCGGTCAAGCCAACCTCTTAGTGCAACCAAATTTTTGGTTGATTTTATGCTTCTGGTCAGTTTGGTAAGGTTAAGTCGTCGGTTAGCTTAAGTTGTTGTTTAGCTCCATGTTGTCGGTCAGCCCAACCTCTCGATTTAATCAAGTTATTAGTTGGTTTAGACGTCCAGAAAACTACTCTCGACTACTTTAAAATCACTTAAAATTATCCTTAGTCACTCTTATCAATTAGATGGGTACCATGAGTATATACACAAAAGATACGCCAAAATTTTGGTCTCTCAAAAGTTTTGAAGACTACTTATATGAATTTGCTTTTTGGGTACTTGTTCTTATGCCTAAGATATCAAGTGTGGTTCTTTTGAATTATCATGAGAACTTATTTGTGATACCTAAGCATATGGTTAAAATACAGTTTAGTGTACACCATGATCCATTAGATGCTCATGATTCGATCATATTGACCACAATAAAAGTTGTTCACATGTTGAGGACTCCAATGTTGAAGATAATTGAGGATGGGGCTCCAGAGCCAACCAGGAAGAGGAGCAAATCAGAAAATGATGATTATACATACAAGGGACACATTTTAAATGACATGCTTTATGCCTTATTTGATATTTATCATAATTTGGAGTCATTTAAGGAACTTTTGGGATCAATTGAAAGAAAATAAATGACAGAGAATGTTTTAAACAAAAAATATTTGTGATAATGTAAACTAATAAACCATAGATGCAAAAAATGGCTAGAGTTTCATTATTGAGATAAAAGTCTGAATACAAAGAAAGAAAAAGACAACTATAAATATGAAAGCTATCTAGGGTTTCTCTAGCAAAAAGGCCAACTAAAAAGCCCAAACAATATTGGCCTAATAATTTTATTAGGCAAACATCCCCTCTCAAACTCACAATGAAACAACAATAACCATTGAGATTTGTCAAACAAAAAATGAAATCAGGGAGCAAACAAGGTCTTCATAAACATATCATGAATATGCATGGTGGAAGGAACATTTGGTAGAGAGATACGCCCATGCTAAAGCTGATGACAAGTGAAATGACAGTCAATATCAATATGTTTCATCCGCTCATGAAAAACCGAATTCTTGGCAATCAATATCCTACTGTTGTTATCATAATGCAAGGGGGTCGACTGAGAAATATCAACACCCATATCTGCAAGGAGTCAACATAGCCGAACAATCTTACAAGTTGTGACAGCCATGGGTCAATACTCAGCTTCGGTAGAAAAGCATGATACAACATCTTGTTTCTTACTCTTCCGTGAAATAAAAGAATCTCTAAAAATAATGCAAAAGCTGACATCGCAGCGGTCGTCATGCGGTCAAAAATAAGAAAACCTAACACACTCACTTAGCACAGTGGAAGTCAGGGTCGATCCACAGGAGTTACGTGGTCAAGTCAGGTGATAGATTACCAACTATAGTGTCATGCTATAGTCAGAGGGCTTAGTTCCTACACTTTTGACTACTGATCCCAGAAAACATAAAACTAAATAATCTCAAAACAAGCATAAACTAAACTAACTTCAAATCAAACCTAGTTACTTTCTGAAATCAGAAGTACATCTCTGCTTCAGAAGCAACAAATGCAAACAAAGAAACCAATCAATCACAAGGCATGAACCAAACCAATAACTAAAAATCCAAAGGACAGTCACTGGCTAAGATCCAAACCCAAAACCTAACCTAGTTGGCTACTGAAATCAGCAAGGAAAACAGTCCCAAACAAGGTCATAAACACATCCAAACACAATCCAAGCATTCAAAACCAATAACAAGCATCAAAACACCGAAAAACCAATATTACTTGTAACCGAATGATTATTATAACCCAAAACAGGTTCCAAACATCCAATACAGTAACAAAGACTAAAAAACAGTAACTCAAGTGTTCAAGATCAGTGGTTGTCACTCCCACAAACCCTAACCACTAAACTAACTATTAAACTATAAAGAAATTAAATATAAAACCTGAAATATCCAAAGGTAATTGCTGGAAACGAGTTCTTGGAGTCAAAGAGCCTCTACGGTCGATTTTTCACCAGGGTTTTGCTCGGGTTTTCGGCTGAAAACACCTCTATTTATAGTTGCAAATTTTACGCAACCGTGCCGCGCATATATGGTTTCTGCGGCACGCGTAGGGTTTTATCTCCGTTTCTTCGGACTTTGAATTTTGTTCCACCGCCTTAGATCCGCGTCGCGCCTTCTTGATTTCCGCGGCGCGCGTACATATTTTTCTGATTTCTCCTTCTTCTCCAAACTTTCTCCAATTTGTACGCCTTTGGTCCCTGTTTTCATTATTTTCTTCCAAACAAGTACTGGCACGAAAAGTGAGAATACCACGATATATATGATATAATTTCACTAAGAATAGGGCTCAACAACGACTAAAATATGTAATATCAGTAGGTGTTGTCAAACACCCCACACTTGTGCCTTGCTTGTCCCTAAGCAAGAGAGTTTTTTCAATAAATTTTAACTAAGACTCAAATAATTTTTGCTTGTTTAGTTTCAAAGTTTATTGCTTTATGAGTTAGAGTGAAATAGTTTGTGAAAACATAATCAGAGTGTTCTTTGGAATTCATGGCTTTCTAGAGAACCCTTGATTACGAATTTTCTGTCCACAATGAAGTGTACTTACTCATTCAGATTCTAAAGGTCATTAAGGAATTGTCCATGACTTTCGATACTGTCCGTGTAACGAGCTTTCGAAAATACCATCCCAGACCAGACGATCTTAGGTGGTAAGGTGCATAAATGCCTCTTCGAGGCCACCCTTTTCGGACCTACCGGCTCAAACAACAAAGGCCACAGATTGACATTTCCTTCCTAAATTCCAATCCTAAAACAGTTCAATCGTCTAACTCCT
Source organism: Cichorium intybus (assembly GCA_023525715.1). Lineage (NCBI taxonomy): Eukaryota > Viridiplantae > Streptophyta > Magnoliopsida > Asterales > Asteraceae > Cichorium > Cichorium intybus. The sequence goes on from CM042012.1 coordinate 117,366,587, forward strand.
AAAACTCAACTTGTTTGACTAAACTTATAGCATGATAACAACTACATAGTATCTCTTGAAAGATACTAGTGCTATAAACAATCACAAACCATTCGTTTCAAACTTACAATTTATTAAAAATTGAAAAAGTTGCTAAAAATTTTAAAATTGGTCATTTCTGCAAAAATTTCAAAAAATTACTCTTTCGACCGTCCACACCCCTCACTTAAAATCGTACAACGTCCCCGTTGTACAAAATTTATTTAGAACAAGGGAGAAAGAGTTACCGCTTTTGGACGGTAGATAGCTTGGTTGGTACTCGGTACCACAGGTACAAATTCGGACAAAACGGTTCCTCGATTTACAATCCGGAGTTGTAGCGCAACAGTAAACACACCGGTGGTCAAGACAAGTGGAGGGGGCATGGTGACCCCACACTTGTCTGAGACAACTCCTTCCCATTTGGTATAACATGCATGACTCAACAAAACATTAAATGAAAACATAATAAATAAAATACAAATAAAAAATAGAAAGTGTGTCATAGATTCGGTACATATATCCAAAAATCAAAAAAAAAAGAAAAAGAAAAATACATCAAGTGCCACGTGACGGCCTGGAAGGACCAGCCTGATGATCATGTGCTCTGGCTGGGAATGGTCGGGGGCGATGTCCCTGTGCTGATGCGATCTGTAATAGCACCTCCCCGATCCACTCCTGGTCCTCCATCCTGGCAACTCGGGCCACCAACCGATGGATAGCCGATGCATCCTCCTACTGTGGTGTGTATGGTGCTGGCTCTGGGTCTGCTGGTGCAGGCTGCCTCCTGCGTCTCCTGCCAGGCTGGGCATATGCTGGATGGGGGCCCTGGGGGGCCCCAGTCACCACCCTCACAAACTGACCGGGCCTCTGCTGCTCGATCAGCCCCATCTTCTCCAGTGCTCGCGCTGTAGTGCGGACTGGAGGTAGGGCGGTTAATGATGCCACAAGCGGGGCAGTCAGAATCCGGTATGATCGGGCCAGGCGGGTGATGAAATACCCACGGGCCAATGGACTACTGTCGGATGCGCCAGTCGCACGGGTGGACAGGGCGACGACAAGGGCAAAAGGAAGGTGGAGGAACCTGGATGGGTCGAGGAGGACCAGAGGTAATTCATATCCTCGCCGGACACCTTCTCGCCCCCTCCCGATGCATGATGGAGGTGGAGACGATCCGGTACATGAGGCGGTGGAGTGGGTCACGGAGATGGCTCTCCCTAGAGGTCCCCGCCTCGTAGAAGACATTGGACATCGGTGTCCAAATATCCGAGTTGGCAGCCGTTTTAGGCTGCCCCTGGATGCACGCCGCCAAGAACTGTGTGAAGTGGCGGTGCTGTAGATCTGCCTCTGTATAAATACCCCTACGCTTCCCGAACTCCCGGAGGTTGCACTCCCTGTGCACACCCCCCAATCTAAACCGTATAAGCCTCGAGCGGGCCTCCTGCGACCCCGGTGCATAGCGCACAGTAGAAAGGAACTCCAGAAGGAGCTCGGTGTACACCGTATCCTCCTAAGTGGCCATGAGCCTATACCAGCCACGGCAAGTGAATGAGTCATCCTCATGGGTCCAGGTACGATGCAAGAACGGCTCGATCTCTCCCCAGAGCCCAGCGTCCCGGAGAATGTCTCTGTCGATGACGGTCGCCTCGAGAACCCGGCGACCGACAAGGGCCTCCCTCCGTGATATGTACTCAGGTGAGCTATCCAGCTCGGCAGGGAACTGGAGGAACTGGTGATCTAGTCTGAAAGCCATCTGCAAAAAAGAATTTTTTTTTACAATTTCAGTCCTTTTTCTTCCCCACCGCACCACGACGCGGCCCAAGAACCAGGCACGTCGCGCCGAGCATCTGTTTTCAAAAATCCGAACCAAATCGAGTTCTAACCTGTTTAAACTCAATCCAAATACACCACAAGGTAGCCTAGGTGCCGACTAACTCATCTAGGGTTTCTATTTGGCACAACAAACACCCTATGAGTCAGCATTGGCGATTTCTAAGTTTTGATATTTTTGGAGAAATCATCCAAATTAACTACCTAATCGCTAGTTTTAACAAGTAAAAGCTTGTTAGAATGACGTACCGTAGTAGTAGGAATGAAATGAGCAAGAAAAAACACGAGAGATTTTTGGTGATCAGAGCTCCGAGTCGTGGTGTGTGTGAATAGTGTCGCGGCTTACCTTTATATCGAAGGAAACCGTCTGATCGATGCCCCGCGTCGCGCAAATGCACAACCCGCGTCGCGCGTGTCACCAAATCAACCCCTGCGCATTGGGTTGGTTTAAGATCCCACGTCGCGCGTATGAACAAATCGCGTCGCGGTCATTAAAAATTTTCAAATTCTTCACACGACCCCACACTTGCCTTAGACCACTAGTGCCTGCAATTAATGATAATATTTTTCCTAATTATTTCTAAGAAATACAAAACCTAATCTATGACACGATGGGTTGCCTCCCAACAAGCGCTAAGTTTAACGTCTTCAGCCAGACGTAGAGTCCTTCTACAGCTACGGTGGATCGTATGCCTTCTTTCTTTGCTGATTCTTAGTCACCACCGTCCCTTCGCTAACCCACTGCCCTTCAAACTTTCCTGGGTCGAATGGCTTGCTAGTTCTCCTGCTGCTGCCCGGTTGTTGCTTCCTGGTTAACTCCCGTGAATGGTTGGAGGTAGCTTGGAACCTCCAAGCTCGGTCCTTCCTTCTGTATCTCTTCAAGGTCAAAGGATTGACCTGAAGCGCGCCCAGTGCCGCTTCCAGTAGTTGTGTTGTGCCTCGTTTGCTAGTGTCTCGCATGCTATCTTCAGTTTGCAATTTTGGCTTGCAGTACCAATAAAAGTTTTCCAATCGAATGGGATCGGAAGGCAACATGTCAGGATGCTTCCATATGTCCTCATCGATGGTATTGATTAAATCTAATTTTCCATTCATGAATGGATCATGAGTGGTGATAAAATCGTTTTTATTATTTTCAAAGACCAATTCGTCAGCATCAACTTCTTGATCATCGTCCAACAAGTGGGTCGGGACCAAGAGTAAGCGACTGGTTTGATCTGGTGGTGGTATGAAGTCACCCATCACCAGATCCTTACTTCCAATTTTTTCAAAATTTTCAAAAATTACAGGGTCGGAGGTAATATTGTCATCTACACCCCCTTCCCCGAAAACATTGGCAATTTCAAAAATTTCAGGAATCGTTGGGCTGGGATCTGTACTGTCACTTACAGCCCCCTCCACAACATCCTCATCAACCAGATTGTCTGGTGATGGTATAGATTCACCCAACACCAGATCAACATTACTGATACTTTCAAAGACATCAAAAACTTCAAATGTTGCTGAGTCAGAGGTAACATTGTCACCTACAACCTCTTCTTCAACAACCGTTTCGACCATCTCAGTAGTCTCTTGACTTTCCCAAGGTGTATGCCCTTCCATCACATATTCAGATGATGCAGGTTCACATGGCATATCATTGGTATAAAAATTACTCGCCTCAGGTTCTGGCGAGCGTGATGAACATTTCCAACCTTCCTCTAACTGATCTAAAGAAGCTTGCAATCTTACAAGAGCATCAGCCTGATCCTTCTGCTCTTGGTGAGTGTTATACATGAGTACCCAAAGTCGGGCCCAAGTTGCAGAAATTTCAGGCTGAGATGACTCCTCGGTCCGCCATCCATTGTCATCGAATGATCCATTGTAGCAATCATCCTCGTAATAGGTGTCGGCCGGATTTTCATAATATTCATATACTGATCCAGATACATGTAATCGCCCATTATGCAGACGTACACATACCAGAATTCAAGAACTAAAATCAAACATCAAAAATCAGAAGCCAAGTCCTACAAATTACCTAATCTCAAGCTCACAACTCCCCGGCAACGGCGCCAAAATTTGACATCGCAGCGGTCGTCATGCGGTCAAAAATAAGAAAACCTAACACACTCACTTAGCACAGTGGAAGTCAGGGTCGATCCACAGGAGTTACGTGGTCAAGTCAGGTGATAGATTACCAACTATAGTGTCACGCTATAGTCAGAGGGCTTAGTTCCTACACTTTTGACTACTGATCCCAGAAAACATAAAACTAAATAATCTCAAAACAAGCATAAACTAAACTAACTTCAAATCAAACCTAGTTACTTTCTGAAATCAGAAGTACATCTCTGCTTCAGAAGCAACAAAGGCAAACAAAGAAACCAATCAATCACAAGGCATGAACCAAACCAATAACTAAAATTCCAAAGTACAGTCACTGGCTAAAATCCAAACCTAAAACCTAACCTAGTTGGCTACTGAAATCAGCAAGGAAAACAGTCCCAAACAAGGTCATAAACACATCCAAACACAATCCAAGCATTCAGAACCAATAACAAGCATCAAAACATCGTAAAACCAATATTACTTGTAACCGAATGATTATTATAACCCAAAACAGGTTCCAAACATCCAATACAGTAACAAAGACTAACAAACAGTAACTCAAGTGTTCAAGATAAGTGGTTGTCACTCCCACAAACCCTAACCACTAAACTAACTATTAAACTAAAAAGAAATTAAATATAAAACCTGAAATATCCAAAGGTAATTGCTGGAAACGAGTTCATAGAGTCAAAGAGCCTCTACGGTCGATTTTTCACCAGGGTTTTGCTCGGGTTTTCGGCTGAAAACACCTCTATTTATAGTTGCAAATTTTACGCAACCGCGCCGCGCATATATGGTTTCTGCGGCGCGCGTAGGGTTTTATCCCCGCGCATATATAGTTTCCACCGTCTTAGATCCGTGTCGCGCCTTCTTCATTTCCGCGGCGTGCGTACATATTTTTCTGATTTCTCCTTCTTCTCCAAACTTTCTCCAATTTATACGCCTTTGCTCCCTGTTTTCATTATTTTCTTTCAAACAAGTACTGGCACGAAAAGTGAGAATACCATGATATATATGATAGAATTTCACTAAGAATAGGGCTCAACAACGACTAAAATATATAATATCACTAGGCGTTGTCAAAAGCCAGTGATGGATTTCCTATCATGAGGATCACTATCCCAATCCACATAACTATAAGCACGTAACTCAAGAGAGGACGTGGAAGGAAACACAAGGCTACAGAACCGAGTGCCTTAAAGATATCTCAAGATACGAAGAACAGCTCCCCAATGAACAGTAGATGAGCAGTGACAAATTGGCTAACCACATTAACATCATGAGCAATGTATAGCCAAGTGACAGTGAGATAAATCAAACTTCCCACAGTTGTTCGATATAGACTCAGGTCTGATAAGCTTACTCTATCAGTTGGGAAATATCGAGCATTGGTTTCGAAGGGTGTATCAACAATCCTGTTGTCAGATAGACGTGCACGTTCAAAGAAATCATAAATATACTTTTATCTGGGACAAGAGATTACCCTTAGGAGATTAAGCAACTTTTATCCCTAAGAAATAACATAATAAGCCCAAGTCTTTCATAGCAAAACGATAAGCCACATCACACTTCAAGTACTCCATGTTGTCAGGATCATCACCGATAATAATGGTGTTGTTGACATATAAGGATAGGAGAATCCCACCAGCACTTATACATCTAACAAATAAACCTGAATCATGATTGATATGACTAAAACCAAGTGAAGTAATCACGATGAGAATTTCTCAAACCAAGCACAAGGGGCTTGTTTGAGACCATTCAAAGCTTTCTGAAGTTGAAAAACTTCACCTGACTGGTGAGCAATACTTGGGGGAGGAGACACGTACACTTCCTCATGAAGATCACCATTCAAGAATGCATTGTTAACATCCATCTAGAAGATCTTCCATTGACAAATGGAAGAAACAGCAACCAGAGTGTGAGTGGTTGTCATTTTTTCAACCGGTGCAAAAGTCTCCTGATAATCCATAACATACTTTTGCAGGTATCCTTTTGCAGTAAGTCTGGAGTTGTGGAGCATCAGAAGCATCAACAATATTGGATGGAGTGTCATCATTTTCAATGCTAAAAAGATCAATAGTTTAAAGTTTTGAACGAGTCATGCCTTGAGACTGAACAATAATGGTATAGAACAGAATATGCTCCAGAAAAGTAACATGTCGAGAGACATATAGTTTTTGGCTCATTGGGTCACAACACCTATAGAAAAAAATAATTTGAGATAAGAGTTGATTGTATAACTTATTACATATATTGAAATTTGTTAAGCATATAAATGTTTTTGTAATAAAATCTAATGATTCAATTTTGGTTGAAATTGTAATTGAATCACGTGATGCATTGTTTAAAGAAATGAGGGTTTCACTGATTCAAAGGCCTAATGGTGTGATGTTCTTAGTGGTTAGCTAGATTTGGAATAATAAATATTCTGAAGATCAATAGTATAAAAACTGATAAAAACACGATGGGTAATATGATATAACATAGATAGGAACAGATAAAATGATACATGAAGAGCACATGGACCAGGGCAGAGTTCCTTGTCCAATATCTTTATAAAACTATATGTACATTTTGGATGCACACTAACAATGACCACATTCCCTCTCTATTTATAGGAGAGAAGGGAATCCTAAATACAATGGCAATATTCTAACTTATAGGTATCACTCAACATTATTAAGCATTTCTAGCTCCAACAATCTCCCCTATATGCTATGAAATGATGAGGGATACAAGTAAGTGATACAAATATAAGGCTAAAATACATAATATCCCAAAGTAGATATAGTGAGGCAGTGAGAAACAGATATTGAGATGTCTTGGAGCTTCGAAAGTGTCTATGGTCTCTACTGGTGGGTAATAGAATCTCTAATCATTAAAGGTCTTCAACTTCAGAGGCTTTGAATTTCTAAGGCAGAAAAATGAGATCCCAGTGTAATGCTGATTAGTCACTGCATATTGTGACAACTGTCAAAATTGGTCAATGAAAGTCTACTTAAGTCAACTGAAGTCAACTGAAGCGTACGTTAGGTCAACACGTTGAAATGTAATTTTTCATAACCTTTGTATTATATTATTGAATATTATAATACTACATGCGCTTGTCGAAATCAGTTATCGAGTAAACGCTATAAATACGTATAATAAATTACAGTAGCATAGAAATTCGATAAACACACAAATATTATTTTGGTATAAATAATATTCATAACACGATATGTTCTTGCTCACAAATCCGTAGACATATAGAACGTCAAAAATGGAGTTCGCATGTAAAAGTTATGACAGTTCAGTTGCTGGGAACACTAAACGTACACAGGAATTGGGCATTAAAATGCATTACGTGGTGCCTTTAAACATGAAATATGAAATAACGGAATACATATTATGAAGCGTAATATGGTCTAGTATTTAATTTCATAGCCGATTATTTTTCCGATAAAATGCCAAATACCGCGTATTCGGAGAAATACCGCGCTTAAACGCGTATATCTTTGCCTAACCAATTGGGAATCAATATAAGAAGATGTTTACTAATATTTTTATGCATAATATTGATTCACATAATTATTAGTAGTTATATCTCCCAAAACTTATAAAAATACGCAAAACGTTTTAACGCTTTTTATAAAAACACATATATTTATATAACACATGTGTATAATTTATAAAAGGCTAGAACCTCACCCCCACCCCCATGGCTGGTCCATGCCACCCTACCCTCACCACCATCATCATTTAATGAAGATTTGAAATCTAATATAGTATTATGAAAACCATATCTTGAATATTGTATTAGATACACCATATCCTGCATGTTTTCCATGCAAGGCACATATTTTCCAAGAGTTTTGCAAGAAGATCTTGGTAAGTTCATCACCATACCAAACTTTCAATATCATTTCTACCATCATTCTTGGTTGTTCTTCTATTCACATTCTTGATCTTGAACCATAGACCATCTTGAAGATCAAGCCATCTCCAAGTTGCTAAACTTTGATATTTTCTTCTCCAACTCAAGATTTGCTTCAAGGGTGAGTTCATACCCTACTTTTCTACACTTTTTAAGTGTATTTATGGGGGAGAATACAAGCCTTAAAAATATATAGTTTGTTCTTGAAATATGAGGTGTTCATGTGTTTTGTTCTTGAAATATGACTTGTTCATATGTTTGGTCATCTTACTATAAAAGTGTTTGACATAAAAATGTGTTATAATAAACTAAATACATACTTAGTTTAAGAAAATAACATGTAACACTTTTACACACTGACAACTCCTAGTAATATCAAGTATTTTAGTCGTTGTTGAGCCCTATTCTTAGTGAAATTATATCATATATGTTGTGGTATTCTCACTTTTTGTGTCAGTGCTTGTTTGGAAAGAAAATATGTAAACAGGGGCCAAAAGCGTACAAAATGGAAGAAGCTTGAAGAAAAAGACAAAACAGTCGAACTCGTACGCGCGCCGCGGAATTTCTAAAGGCACGACGCGGTGACTCAGCATTGAGGCGGTGGAGAACATTCAAATGCCGCAAAAACGGGGATAAACCCATACGCGCGCCGCGGATTTCACTTGTGCGCGGCGCGGTCTCTTAATTTTTGCAACTATAAATAGAGGGTTTTAGGTCGAAAAAATCAGCAAAGACCTTGCATAGGAACGACTCCCAAGGTTTCTTTGACTCTGAGTTTCAGTTTTCAGCAACCATATATTGGTATTTTTATGTTTTCTCTTTTAATTTCCAATTAGTTTAGTTTAGCATTTGGTAGATTTGGCTAGTGTTCTTGGGTGTGACAACCATTGGCACTAGTTCTTAGTTTTTGAATTGTATGTTTACTGTTTTGGAACCTTTGGAATCTGAGTTTTTAATAGTAATCATTCGGTTAATGTTAATTGCTCTGTTTTCGGTATTTTATGCTTTTGAATAATTTTGGATGTTTGATTGTATTGGATGTTTTTGATTTGATCTTGGTTACTTTTGATTTGGAATTATACTTCTGATTTCAGTAGGTAATTAGGATTAGTTATTGGTTTAGTTAGTTAATGCTTGAGTTGGATTTATTCGATTTTGTGAATTTTGGGCTGTTTTTGGGTAAAAGTCAGAAACTAGATCCTCTGGCTGTAGAGTGACACTACAGTTGATAATTTTTTTGCCTACCTTGACCACGTAACTCCTGTGGATCGACCCTGACTACCACTATGCTAAGTGAGAGTGAGGTTATTTTACTATTTTTGACCTCATGACGACCTAGGCGTGTCAAAATTTGACGCCGTTGTCGGGGAGTTGTAAGCTTAAGAGTAGGCGTGTCAAGATTTTGGATTAGTTAGTATTTTTCTTTTTGGATTTTACGGGCGTGTTGCATTAGTGCATGTGTACCAGTCGGGGTAAGCAGTTTTCCCCTTTGCATTATGACTCAGAGATTGAACGAACCATGTGCAAAAACCGTGCACGTAGGCGTTTAGATACAATGAGTTTTAGTCATGTTAGTAGTAGTTTAGAGAGTGTTGCCCAGGAACCTTCTGGTGAGGCAACGAGGGCAGTTCCATTTATTCCCCCTATTTCAGAATTTCACATTGGGAGCACGAGTGCTGGTGGTGGTGCGATTTCAGCCCCCGCATCAATACCCTCATGCACTCCGCCTTCAGTTCCACCATTTCAACCACAGCCTACGAACCCTTTTTCATCTGCTTTGTCTTGGGGAGTGCCGACCCGTGATGGCACCCCAGTTTCTAGGCAGCAGACCACCATCTCTCAATCACAACCAACACAATCATTATACCAACCCACTACCTTTAAACCACAATCAACTTTCCAAACCTTACCACAACCAACCCAGTATCTACAACCACAACAACCTCCTCAGCAACAGTACCAGTATCAGGAGGCCGAGCAAAGGTATGAGGACGAGGAAGAAGGATGGGTTCCACAAGCACCACAATAATCATGGAACCGAGGTCGGGGACCTCCACGAAGATCACCCCGCAAGGTCAGCAAGGGTACAATAATCATCAATTTTACGGTAACCCCTGCTCAACCTCTATACTTTGCACAACCGAGAGGGCAGTCGGTTGCTTTACACTTCCAACCGCGGGAGTATGATGACTCATCGCCCATTTTTATTCCAGATAATGTAGATGCTCAAATAGAAATTAGACCACAACTCCTAGGAGTACTGCCTGAATTTAGGGGATATAAACAGGATGATCCATACAACCATTTGTATGAGTTCATAGTGATAGCCAATGCTAATACCCCTAGGAACACAAGTAAGAATATTTTTTGGTTGAGATTGTTCCCATTCACTTTGAAAGACAAGGCCAAGTATTGGTTCACGTCTCTTCAAGAAAATAGCATCACTACATGGGATCAGCTTAAAGCTAAGTTCTTACAAGAGTTCTACCCGGCAAGTAAGACGACAGAAATTAGGAGAGCTATCCAGAATTTTCAGCAGAAACCTGGCGAGGCATTCCATGAGGCATGGGATCGTCTGAAGGAGTTGATGAGGTCGTGTCCTCATCACGATATTCCAAAATGGCAATTGGTTTAAGTATTCTTTGAAGGAGCAAGCGAAACAAATCAGGCGATGATCAACGCGTCATCTAGTGGAATTCCGCGGCGCGCGTACTTATCAGATCCCGTTTCTTCGGCATTTGAATGTGTTACAACGCTTTAAGCCCGCATCGCGCGTTTCATAGATCTGCGGCGCGTGTACGTGTTTCCTTGATTTTTCATTCTTTTCCAAACTTCTTCCTTTTACACGCTTTTAGTCCCTGTTTCCGTTCTTTCCCTCCAAACAAGTCCTGGCACGAAAAGTGAGAATACCAAGATATATCTGATATAATTTCATCAAGAATAGGGCTTAACAATGCCTAAAATACTTGATATCACTAGGTGTTGTCATGGAACTATTATGATGATGGATCCTGATGAGGCTTGGCGATTTTTGGAGCAGTTTAGCAATGGATCCAAGGTGAATTTCTCCACAAGAAAAACGGTAGATACAGCTGCAGCAGTGGGAGCTGATGCAGACTGGAGGAAAGAGGTCAAAAAGGAAATAAGCGAGTCAAACAAAAAGTTTGATAGACTAATGTATACTCTACAAAATGGACCTCAGATTCATCAACAAGGAAGCCAAGGAGGACAAAGGACACAAGAAGTTAATAATGTCTATGGCCAAGGTCAAGGGCAATATAATAATGGACGACCTTACAGACCATACAATCAGGGTTAGCAAGGCTTCAACAATCAAAGGCAGAACAATTATCAAGGCCAATCATCTAATCAGCCCAGGAAATATCAACTAGCAGGAACCACGAATAATGGCAATGCAGGAGGGAGCAACAACAACAACAGGGGACCAAACAACTCCAGCAACAACCATCCCCCAGGCACTCAAGAAGATTTGACTGCAAAAATGTATGAAATGTTCAATACCATGCAGCCGCAGTCCCAAGCTAACGCCAAAGCCATTGCCAACATGGAAAGGCTGATCACTCAGCTGGCTGAGGATCAACGAAAAAGGGATAATGGTAAGTTGCCAAGCACCACATAAATCAACCCAAACCATACTCAGCGAGCAGGAAAGGAGCATGTCAATGCTGTTGAGTCAGAATGGAGAAAGATGACCATGGAAGATTTGTTAGGCCATGAAAGTGAAATTAAGGATCCGAATGGAGATAAGGATGAAAATGGAAGCAAGAAGGATGAAGATGTCAAAGTGGAATATGTTGAAGTTGAAAAGGCGGAAAAGGAAATTCAGGATGAGCCGGAACCTCAAGAGGACGAGGATGTCCAAGAAGAGAAGCAGCCAATAATAGCTGGAATTAAGCAAAGGAAGAAGGGTAAGAAGGAAAAGAAAAAGCAGGAAGTGCCCAACAAATAGACTAGGCCATCAATGAACCAACCCTTGTGGGATGAACTTAAGAACGCTCCTGTGGATACAAGAATTCTTCAGGAGATGTGCGAGAAAAATGGAAAAAGCAAGACTCCCACACCTGACACTGTGAGGTTGACAATTAAGGCTAGTAAGGCATTATTGGGAACGCTACCCAAAAAGGAGAAGTATCCTGGATCGCCACTGATTATTGCCACGGTAGAAGATGTGGTCATTAGGAATACCTTGCTGGATTTAGGGGCAAGTGTGAATGTGCTACCGGGATACTTGTACGATAAATACAAGAATGAGGAGTTAGATCCGGCAAAGACGGTATTACAACTGGCTGATCAGTCAACCAAAGTATCCCGAGGTAAGTTGACCAATGTCATAGTGAAAGTTGGGGATTTCTTCTACCCAGTAGACTTCCTAGTTATGGAATACGAGAGTCAGGAGGACGTGCCTGCACTGATACTAGGATGTCCATTTTTTGCTACAGCTGGTGCCGTTATCGATTGCAAAACAGGAGACTTGGATATCTTCTTTGGATTAAGAAAGCGAAGGTTGAATATGTTTGGGAGTCCCATATCTATACCTCAAGGGTATGATGATAAGTATTGGAACACAGTTCGCTAATGGAACCAGGGATTAGGAACAAAGGAAAAATATGGACTCGAACAGGAGAAGGAGGAATGGAAGAAATTTTGAAGGAAACAAAGGAGCATTCATTGTCCACTATCGATAAGGAGCAGCTGCTAGATATGATGGAAATGTTGGAGACAAGGCATCAACAATATGAGAAGGATGCAAGGGATAGATAAGCAAAGGTCTTTCAGCTTTTGGAAGCGCAGCAGCAATGGATCAGCCAAGTTAGTGACAAGATGACCCAACTCACTTCATTGCTGTCAATGATGGTCCACAAGATGATGCCACCAGGAATTCAAGAAGAATAGGAGCAGAAATAGCACGTCTGGCTGAAAACGTTAAACTTAGCGCTCGTTGGGAGGAAACCCATCTTTCATAAGTAAGTACTATATTTCTTAGAAGTAATTAGGAAAATTATATCATCGTCATTGCAAGTGTTATTGGTCCAAGGCAAGTGTGGGGTTGTTATGTAGGAAAATTGGATTTTTGATGGCCGGGCCGCGGTCATGCGATTTACGCATCACGGGATCGTAAATCAACTCGATGCATAGGGGTTGATTTGGGAACACGCGCGCCGCGATTTGCCCATATCCACGCCGCGGGAATCGACCGGTTAGTTCCCTTCGTTAAAAAGGTACGTCGCGTCACTATTCACACACACAACCCACAGAGCTCCGATCATCAGAAGTTTTCTCGCGTTTTTTGTTGCTCATTTCATTCTTTCTATCGAGGTACGTCATTCTAACTCGTGTTTACTTGTTAGAACTAGCGATTAGGCAGCAAAATTGGTTGATTTCTCCAAAAACTCAAAAACTTAGAAATCGGCAATGCTGACTCGTAGTGTGTTTATCTTGCTAAATAATGACCCTAGATGAGTTAGTCGATGCTTAGGCTACCTTGTAGTGCATTTGGATTGAGTTTTAGCAGGTTAAATCGTGCTTTTGGGTTGGAAACTCGAAACAGCCTCTCGCCGCGCCGTGCCCTGGTTCTTGGGCCGCGCCGCGGTGTGGTGGGGAACAAAATGACTAAATTTGAAAAAAAAAAATTGTGGTTATTTTCTTTTGTGCAGATGTCTTTCAGACTTGACCATCCTTATCTCCAGTTCCCCGAGGGTCTGGATAGTTCTGTTGAGTATGCCGCGAGGAGAGATGCACTTACGGGTCGCCGGGTTCTTGAGGCGACGATTATTGATCGATACATTCTGAGGGAGGCCGGACTCTGGGCCGAGATTAAGCCGTTTCTGCACCGCACGTGGTCCCACGGGGAGGCCACATTCACATGTCGTGGTTGGGGGCTCATGGCCACCCAGGACGACACCGTATACACCGAGCTTCTTCTGGAGTTCCTATCCACGGTTCGTTACGCACCGGGTTCAATGGAGGCCCGATCCAGACTAGTCCGATTCTGATTGGGGGGAGTCGCCATGGAGTGCAGTCTCCAGGAGTTCGGGAGACGCACAGGCATATACACGGAGGCGGATCTCCAGCACTGACACTTCACGTCGTTCCTCCATGCGTGTATCCAGGGGCAGCCCGCGAGGGAGGCCAATGCTGAGATTTGGGCACCTTTGTCCAATGTGTATTTTGAGGCAGGGTTGCCAGGGAGAGCCAGCTCCGCAATCCGCTTCACCGACTCATGCACCGTATCGTCACCACCTCCATCATGCACAGGGAGGGGGCGAGAAGGTGTCCGTACCCCCTCCACTTGCCTTGACCACCGGTATCTTTTCTTTTGATATACATGTGCTGTACTTATGACACCAGTATCTTTTGTTTGATTATATTTTACTTTTGGTGTGTTTGTTTCTATTTGCATTTGATGCTTTTTGTGAGTTATGCATGTAATACCAAATGGAGGAGTTGTTTCAAGCAAGTGTGGGGTCACCGTGCCCCTCCACTTTCCTTGACCACCGGCGTGTTTCACTGTTTTGCTACAACTCCTGAATTCTGAATTGAGGATTTTTGTTCGTGTTTGTGTACCTGCGACCATCAAGCAGTCTACCATCTAAGGGGTAACTCTTTCTCCCTAGTTCTGAAATATTTTCATGTACAACGGGGATGTTGTACGGTTTTAAGTGTGGGGTGTGGACGGTCGAAAGAGTATTTTTGAAATTTTTGCGCGAAAACAAGTCATTTTCAAATTTTTAGCAATTTTTCAAAATTTTTAATAGATTGTAATTATGAAACGAATAGAATCTGAATGTTTTAGCACTGGTATTTTTTGAGAAATACTATGTAGTTGTTATCACGCTATTAGTTTAGTCAAATAAGTTGGGTTTTAAGAGTTAGAAGATTGGAGTGTTTTAGGTTTGGAATTTAGGAAGGAACTGTCAATCAGTGACCTTTGTTGTTCGAGTAGGTAGGTCCGAAAAGGGTGGCCTCGAAAAAGGCATTTATGCACCTTACCACCTAAGATCGTCTGGTCTGGGATGGTATTTCTAAAAGCTCGTTACACGAACAACATCGTAAGTCATGGACAATTCTTTAATGGCCTTTAGAATCTGAATGAGTACGTACACTTCATTGTGGACAGAAAGTTTGTAATCAAGGGTTCTTTAGAAAGTCATGAATTCCAAAGAATATTCCAATTATGTTTTCACAAACTATTATACTCTAACTCTTAGGGCAATAAGCTTTGAAACTAAACGCATTGAAAAATGTTTGACTCTTAGTTAAAATCTGTTAAAAACTCTCTTGCTTGGGGACAAGCAAGGCACAAGTGTGGGGTGTTTGACAACGCCTAGTAATATCAAGTATTTTAGTCGTTGTTGAGCCCTATTCTTAGTGAGATTATATCATATATGTTGTGGTATTCTCACTTTTTGTGTCAGTGCTTGTTTGGAAAGAAAATATGTAAACAGGGGCCAAAAGCGTACAAAATGGAAGAAGCTTGAAGAAAAAGGCAAAGCAGTCGAACTCGTACGTGCGCCGCGGAATTTCTAAAGGCGAGACGCGGTGACTCAGCATTGAGGCGGTGGAGAACATTCAAATGCCGCAAAAACAGGGATAAACCCATACGCGCGTCGCGGATTTCACTTGTGCGCGGTGCGGTCTCTTAATTTTTGCAACTATAAATAGAGGGTTTTAGGTCGAAAAATCAGCAAAGACCTGGCATAAGAACGACTCCCAATGCTTCTTTGACTCCATGTTTCAGTTTTCAGCAACCATATCTTGGTATTTTTATGTTCTCTTTTAATTTCCAATTAGTTTAGTTTAGCATTTGGTAGATTTGGCTAGTGTTCTTGGGTGTGACAACCATTGGCACTAGTTCTTAGTTTCTGAATTGTATGTTTACTATTTTGGAACCTTTGGAATCTGAGTTTTTAATAGTAATCATTCGGTTAATGTTAATTGCTCTGTTTTCAGTATTTTATGCTTTTGAATAAATCTGGATGTTTGATTGTGTTGGATGTTTTTGATTTGATCTTGGTTACTTTTGATTTGGAATTATACCTCTGATTTCAGTAGGTAATTAGGATTAGTTATTGGTTTAGTTAGTTAATGCTTGAGTTGGATTTATTGGATTTTGTGAATTTTGGACTGTTTTTGGGTAAAAGTCGGAAACTAGATCCTCTGGCTATAGAGTGACACTACACTTGGTAATCTGTTGCCTAACTTGACCACATAACTCCTATGGATCGATCCTGACTACCACTGTGCTAAGTGAGAGTGAGGTTATTTTACTATTTTTGACTGCATGACGACCTAGGCGTGTCACACACCTTTGTCACCATCAAAACTTCATATTTTACTTTGTTGGTGAAATGGTCATAAATATGGTACACTATATGATCTTTTGACAAAAGACATGAAAATACACTTTTACTAAAATAGTCATAAAACATTTTTGTCTTATGATGTTGTATAACAAACAAATGTAAATGTTAGCGTAACTAAAATGGTCTAAATAAATATGTCGTTATTATCTTCACATCAAAACTACTTATTTATAAAAAGAACGTCATTTTGACGTAATAACGACTATTTGGACTTATATCGTTATAATAGACTTTGGAAATGACATTTTTACAAGGAAGTTGGTATTTTAAACAAAAATAACTATATTCATAGTAGTGTGTATCAAAAATGACCATTTAGAAAGATTACCATCATTTTGACAAAATAACAAGATTTAAAATGTTGCCCTCACTTATGTAAGATGACTAAAACAAATTTCTTGCCATGACATGTCGATAAAATTTAAACCTATCTTATTAGTATATTTAGTGCCTTAGATGTAAGAAATTATACATTTCAACTCATTGACATCATTTAGCTTAAATACGATAACACAACGAAAACATTTATATAAATTATAATTGGTATAATTTATGGAACGAAAGACAAAGATACGACAGAAATACTAAAGATAGTTATATAAATATATAATTGTTACATACTATAATTATCATGGACATTTGATAATTACAAACTTAAAGGAGTTTTCGGTACATTTACATACTATAATTATCATGGACAATTTGATAATTACAAACGTAAAGGAGTTTTCAGTACATTTACACACTATAATTATCATGGATATTTTGATAATTACAAATTCAAATGAGTTTTCAATACATTTACATGCAAGGTTTTACACTATGGTTATCATGAGTATATTTTGATAATTACAAATACAAAGGGTTTTCATTTCAGTACAAACTAGGATAAAACATCACGTTGGGTGGTTATGTGAGAAATTTCTTCACAGTACTAAAAGAAGTACACATCACGTTGGGTGGTTTTCATTCATGAGCGAGATGCTTGTGTATAGATCTATACAGGGTTGACAATCCCGCACCTAAGTTGATAGCTACAGCTAGACCAGCAGGTATGGGGTGACATATGTCTTAACATTGTGACGCCTGAAGAACATCGTGTCAGGCCAACTAGGTCATAGCAAGGTTATAATAACTCACATGAACAACAACGAATATCCTAAGTTTGGGGAAAATATCTTCAAATGGTATTATGTAAATATAAAACTACATGTTGCTGTATACAAATTATAAATACGGTTTTACTTATACGCATGGGTTTTATGATATTAAAACTACATTTTATCAAGGTACAAATATAAGTACGGTTCTACATATACATACGAGTTTTATGATATTAAAACTACATTTTATTAAGGTACAAATATAAGTACGGTTTTACTTATTCATACAAGTTTTATGGAATTAAAACTATATTTAGTTTACGAGCAAACATGTATTTACATGGTTTCATACAAGGATAAAACTACGTAATACTATTTTCAAATATAGAAATACTTATACATTTTCGGTATTTGGGTTTTTAAGACTACAACTCATTTATAAGAAAATATTGGATTTTCTGGTTTCAAGCACTATCTTTTTACAAGGAAAACGGATTATGGATTTTCTCATACAAAAATCTTTTGAACTCACCAATGTAATGTTGACACTTGCAAAATTACTTGTATTCTTAGGTAACAATTAGTCAGGTACGACTAACCTTTTTGGGATGGGACGCGAAGACGTCTCTTTTGCTTATTTTGTTATCATACTGTAATTTGGTTGAAATAATAACGGTTGAACAATGTAACTTTCCAATTATAATGTATGATGGTTGTTTATCTACGTATGTTTCAATATATGCAATGGTTGTGATATTATGTTCTGTTCCCCGCCCTCAGACGATTCCGCCATCGTAGTTTGGGGGTGTGACACATATTGGTCAAGTTTGGAGGACTATGCCAACTCTTGAACTGAAGATAGTTATACACATCGTCATCAAAAGTCTAAATCGTCTCTTGTTCCTCAAATCACTGAAGAATACCATAAAGAACCAATAATCATCATAATAATGTCTAAATCAATAAATAACCTGGATCCAAATAGAACCTAGCAATACCAAAAGTTTGATCGATGATGACCAAAACTGAATGCCACACCACATCATATAGCCAAATAACTCTTTGTCTTCGAAAGTCTTCGGAAAACCAAACTCTAACAATCATAACACATGACCTGGATGCTCATAATATCTCTCGTATTTTTATTACAAGTGCACGATCAAAAGTAAATAACCTGGGTCGAAGATTCTTGGATATCAGGAGTTTTGTATGCTCCCCTAGATGTATGAAGGGTCCCGATAAAACATGAGACAAAAAGTATAATAAATTCTTTCAGATCATCTGTAGTCGGTCGATTCTATTGTGCTTGCTGACAACGCCTATCAATATCAAGTATTTTAGTCGTTTTTAGGCCCTACTCTTTGTGAAATTATATCGGATATATATTGGTATTACTCACTTTTGTGCTTAGTGCTTGTATGCAAGAAAAAGATAAAAACAGGGACTAAAAGCTGACAAAATGAAGAAGTTCTGGATAAAGAACATTTCAGTCGAATACGTACGCGCGCCGCGAATAGAAGACACGCGCGTCGCGGATAGTCAAAGATCAGGCGGTGAATTGAAATTCAAAGTGCGAAATACGGGGATAAAAGGATAAAACGTGCCACGGTTTAAGCCATGCACGACGCGATTAGCTGGAAATTGCAACTATATATAGAGATGTCTAGGTCGAATTTCAGTAGCAAAGAACGACCCAAAAGGTGCAACCTAGGCTTCTTTGACTCAGGGTTTCGGATTTCAGTAGCTTTAATTGGTATTTTTATGTTTTCTCATTTATTTTAGTATTTCTCAGTTTTAGTATTTTCTTGATTCCTTCAATTCTGGATTGTAGAATCTGTTGGAAGAAGTTTAGTTGGGAATATTTTTGAAGTCAGTAACTCTTGGCTTCTGGATTTGGTTTAAGTTTATGATAATCTTTCGGTTTGAGTTAAATTGCATGTTTCCGGTATTGTTTATGTTTGGATGATATTTTGGATGGTCTGGATTGTTTATTGCTTTGGATTTTTCTGGAATAACCTTCTGAAATCAGTAAGTAAGTTTGGTTTAAAGTTTGAAGTAGTTCAGTTTACTTAATGCTTGGTTTAGTTTTCGGTATTGAGATTTATTGGTTTTTTGGGAAGTGAAGGAAACACCGCCGACTATAGCGTGACATTGTAGTTGGCCATTCTGACACTATATCTTGACCATGAAACTCCCACGGATCGACCCTTGCTGCTATTATACTAGTTTGCGGGTGAGGTTTTATTTTATATTTTTGACCGCATAACGACCTAGGCGTGTCAAATTGTGGCGTCGTCGCCGGGGAGTTGTGCGCTTTAACATAGATTGTCAGTGGTTTGTTTCTGATTTTTATTTTAATTTTGGTTATTTAGTTGATTTAGTAATTTGGTTTTTAGTTTTGACAGTCATTTGCACTAGTGCATGCGTACCCGTCGGAGTGAGCAAACATCAGTGCATGCGTACCCGTCGGAGTGAGCAAACATCACATTTGTTATTTGATTCTGAGATTGAACGAACCGCGCGCAGAAACCGTGTGCGTAGACGCTTAATCAACATGAGTTCCGATAGTGTAGTAGAAGAGGATATTACCAATGAGCCCATGGGCGAGGTATCGGGGGAAGCATCATTTATACCCCTAGTTTCAGAGTTTCATATAGGGTCCACTAGTGCTAGTGGTGGTGCAGTTTCAGCCCCTGCACCCATACCATCATGCACTCAGCCTATGCTTCAACCTTTAAGTCAACCGATTGTCAACCCTTTGGGAAATCCCGTATTCATTGCAATGACTTGGGGAGCGCCGACCCGTGATGGCACCCCACGTTTTCGATAGCCGGTACCAGTTTCTCAACCACAACCTTTACAACAACAACCACCCATTTATAAACCTCAACAACCTTTTCAACCTATACCACCACAACCTCAACCTCAAGTACAACCAAAACAACCATCGCAACAATACCAATATTAGGACGGGGATCCTGTCTACGATGAGAAAGATGTAGGATGGATGCCAAACCATCCTGTGCAGCAGAATCAACAATGGAACCGAGGTCGGGGACCTCCAACACGATACCAACAGCAACAGCAACATCAACAACAAGGGCAGCGACATTATAACAACGAGTTATATGATGGTAATGTCTTTCCACCCTTGTACTTTGCTCAACTGATCGGGCAGTCGGTTGCACCACACTTCCAACCTTGGGAGTATTATGACACAACTGTTAGGTGTTTTCCTGAAAATGTCGATAGCCAAGTAGATATTAGACCACAACTGTTAGGTGTTTTACCTGAATTCAGAGGATACAAGCAAGATGACCCTTATAATCATTTGTATGAGTTTTTGGCCATAGCTAATGCTAATACTCCTAGGAACACTAATAGGAGCATTTTTAGATTAAGGCTATTTTCTTTTACTTTAAAAGATAAAGCAAAGTATTGGTTCACATCCTTGCAACCTAATAGCATTACAACCTGGGAACAACTTAAGGCGAAGTTTCGCCAAGAGTTTTACCTAGCTAGTAAGACTACATAAATCAGGCGAGCTATACAGGATTTTCAGCAAAATCTGGGAGAGGCATTCCATGATGCATTCGAACGATTGGAGGAGCTGATGCGATCCTGCCCACACCATGACATTCCACGGTGGCGTCTCGTGAAGTTCTTCTATGATGGGGTAGATACGACAAACCAAGCTATGGTCAACGCTTCATCTAGTGGGACGATTATGATGTAGGAACGGGATGATGCATAGAGGTTTTTAGAGCGATTAAGTAATGGTTCAAAGGCAAATTATTCCGCAAGGAAGCCAGTAAGTACCGCAGCAGCAGTGGGGACCGACAGTGAGTGGAGAAAGGAGATCAAGAAAGAGATAGGAGAGTTGAATAGGAAGTTTGATAGGCTGATGGCAACTCTTCAAAATGGACCGCAAAATCTTCAACAACAAGGTAATCAACAAGGGCATAGGACCCAGGAGGTCAACCAGGTTTATGGTCAAGGACAATATAACAACAATAATGGACGAGCATACTGGCCTTATAATCTGGGAAACCAGAATTACAACAACAACCGGCAAAACAACTATCAAGGACCATCCTCTAATCAGTAGAGACAATTCCACGCTGTCAACAACCAATGTTCTAGTGGTAGTAACAACAGCAACGGGTCAACCACTGTTAACAACAATCGTTCCAATACAGAAGCGCCAGCAGAAATGATAGCAAAGATATATGAAATCGTCAACGCGAGTCAACAGCAGACCCAGGCGAATGTTAAGGCCATTGCCAACATGGAGAGGCAAAATTGCACAGATGGCTGAAGATCAAATAAGGAGAGATAATGGGAAGTTTCCAAGCCACACGGAAGTGAATCTGAACCATACTCAAAGAGCTGGTAAAGAACATGTCAATGCAGTAGAGACAGAGTGGAGGAATGTTACAATGGAAGACTTGGTAGGAAAGGAGAGTGAAAATAAGGAAGAAGAAGGTGACCAGAAGGAAGAACAATCAACCATAGGTGGCATAAAGCAGAAAAAGAAAGTCAAAAAGGCGAAAAGGAAGCAAGATGCGCCGAGAGGACCATCAATTAATCAGCCGCTATGGGATGAATTAAGGAATGCACCGGAGGATACGAGAATTCTCAGACAAATGTGCAAAAGAAACGAACAAATCAAGATGCCAACGCCAGAAACGATACAACTTACTATCAAGGCGAGTGAGGCTTTGTTAGGAACATTGCCCAAAAAGGAAAAAGATCCCGGATCACCATTAATCACCGTCACTATGGGTGACGTGATTATTCGGAATACATTATTGGATTGGGAGCGAGTGTAAATGTTCTGCCTGTGTATCTTTATGACAAATACAAAAACGAAGAATTGGAGCCGACAAAGGCAGTGCTGTAACTGGCAGACCAAACTACAAAGGTCTCACGGGGCAAGTTGACAAACGTGATCGTTAAACTTGGTGACGTTTTCTATCCAGTTGATTTTCTGGTCATGGAATATGAGAATCAAGAGGACGCGCCAACACTGATTTTAGGACGGCCATATATGGCGACAGCTGGTGCTGTGATGGACTATAAAACTGGTGATATGGACATCACATTTGGCACACAAAAAAGAAGGTTGAATATGTTCGAGTGTCCAATGACGTTACCACTGGGGTACGATAATCAATATTTGAGCAAGAGACCAATGATGACACCAAAGGTAAAAGGTAAGGGTAAGAATCAAGTGCAAGAGAACGAAAGTGAGGATGAAGAGATTCTTTGGAGAGCAAAAGGGCACATGCTGGCCTCAGTCGATAAAATGCAACTGTTAGACATGATAGAGATGATGAAATTGAAGCACCAACGGTACAAATAAGAGACAAGATGCTGGGAAGTGAAAGTTTTTCAGATTTTGAATGCTCAGCAGCAATGGATAAGTCAGGTAAGTGACATGATGACGCAACTCACGACGCTGCTGGCAACATTGGTCCATGATTTCGCACCCGAATTGAGAAAGCTCGTACCAAAGGAGGAATGAAATGGAGCATGTCCGGCTGAAGACATTAAACTTAGTGCTTGTTGGGAGGCAACCCATCCGTAAATAGGTTAGGTATGTTGTTTTTAAAGTAATTTGGAAAAATCAATCATCATCATTGCAGGAATTCATAGCACAAAGCAATTGTGGGGTCAATTAAGAAGAATTGCAGGAATTGAAGGTCGTGACGCGGTAAGGATAGAACCGCACAGCGTGTTCGTAAGGTAGCCCGATACGCAGGGTTGATTTGGGACATGCGCGACGCACATCGCCTTTACGCGCGTCGCGGGTTATGACCTGTCAGAAACCGCCATTAAGGTAGGTAACCCTCGTCGCACCACACACAAACAACGACGCGCGCATCAAACCCACGCGCCGCGGTAATCCGTAGCTCATTTTTGTTGTATAGTTACTATCTTTTATCTTTTATATTTGTGTTTGTCTTTAATTTGTTTGTAAGTGTTTGTTTATGCAAGTACCAATGGAATCTACTGAGGAGTTGTCTCAAGCAAGTGTGGGGTCATTGTACCCCTACACTTGCCATTCACCGACATGTTCACTGTTGCGCCACAACTTTGGAAAATCTGAATCATGGTGTATGCATTTTTATCCTGTGACAATTAGTTCCAACAAGCAGTCTACCACCTAAAAGGGGTAACTCTTTCTCCCTTATTCTGAAATATTTTTATGTAGAACGGGGACGTTGTACGATTTTATGTGTGGGGTGTGGACGGTCGAAAGAGTTTATTTTTGGAATTTTTGCAGAAAATGAGTAATTTTAAAAAAAAATTAGCAATTTTTCAAAATTTTTAAGAGATTGTAATTTTGAAACGAATAGCTTTTGAATGTTTAGCATTAGTATTTTTCAAGAGATACTGTTTAGTCGTAAGCATGCTATTATTTAGTCAAATAAGTTGAATTGTTAGGAGTCAGAAAAATTTTAGATTTGGAATATTTTAGGATTGGAATTTAGGAGGGAAACGTCAATCAGTAGCCTTTGTTGTTTGAGCCGGTAGGTCCGAAAAGGGTGGCCCTGAAAGGGCATTTATGCACCTTACTACCTAAGATCGTCTGGTCTGGGATAGTATTTTCGAAAGCTCGTTACACGGACAACATCGAAAGTCATGGACATTTCTTTAGTGACCTTTAGAATCTGAATGAGTATGTTTGTTTTTGCATACTGAAAATTTGTAATCAAGGGTTCTCTAGAAAGTCGTGAATTCCAGAGGGTATTCTGGTCAGTTTTCATAAAAATCATTTTCAAGCTAACTTCTGGAGATAATGAACTTTGAAACTAAATGAATTAAAAATGTTTGAGTCTTAATTATAATTGTTAAAAACTCTCTTGCTTGTGGACAAGCAAGGCACAAGTGTGGGATGTTTGACAACGCCTATCAATATCAAGTATTTTAGTCGTTTTTAGGCCCTATTCTTTGTGAAATTATGTCAGATATATATTGGTATCACTCACTTTTGTGCTTAGTACTTGTATGCAAGAAAAAGATAAAAACAGGGACTAAAATCGGACAAAATGAAAAAGTTCTGGATAAAGACCATTTCAGTCGAATACGTACGTGCGCCGCGAATAGAAGACACGCGCATCGCGAATAGTCAAAGATCAGGCGGCGAATTGAAATTCAAAGTGCGAAATACAGGGATAAAAGGATAGGACGTGCCGCAGTTTTAAGCCATTCACGACGCGATTAGCTGGAATTTGCAACTATAAATAGAGACGTCTAGGTCGAATTTCAGGAGTGAAGAACGACCCAAAAGGTGCAACCTAGGCTTCTTTGACTCAGGGTTTCAGATTTCAGTAGCTTTATGTAACACCCGGCTTTTAAAACAAAAACACCCCTGAAAATTTTTTCATTTTAAACAAAGGTTTCAATACATAAAACCATAACAAAGGGGTATATTTTAATAAAAACGGGTACAAGCGTATCAAGGAGAGTATAAAATACCGTAGTCTCCTTTGAAGCCGGGCTGCTACTGACAGCATCTAAGAGTCCTACTTCACGAGTCACGGACTCCATCTATTCCCCTATCAGAATCATGCTAACCTGCAGGGACATTTAACAAACGGTATGAGCTACAAAGCTCAGTGAGTAATCATTCCTGCAAATAACATGTATCAAATATATTCGTATATCTGTTCGGATATCGAATCCAAACTCATAGCCTTACTGGCTGACCATATATGTCTTAGGATTCCACATCCTAATTTTGTAGCCTTACAGGCTACTTCATGACAACCTGCAATTATCAAACTACATCAGTTATTTGCACAGATAATCATATCTATCGTTTCTGTCCCATGTTTCTTAGTCACAATGGACTGCATCATATGTCATGGCTATATAAGCCGCACCCTGTGTCATATCTATGTAAGCTGCACCAAAACAATATCAATATATAAATCATAGCCCGCAGGCCGCATCAGCTGGGTTTAACAACCCGATATCATAGCCAAAAGGCCGCACCATGTACCTGTAACAAAATCATAGCCCGAAGGCCGCATCGGAGACATAGCCCGAAGGCCGCACCGGTTAGATATGGCTCACGGGTTAGCCCGCTGTTGCCGTGGCTCACGGGTTAGCCCGCTGTTGTCTATATAAATTTAACTCCTCGGAATAAACTGCGGCTCATGGGTTAGCCCGCTGTTGCCTAGACTCACGGGTTAGCCCGCTGTTGTCTATATAACAGTTTACACAGATATATTGACTCACAGTTCCGTTCTTGTCTATTATAGACTCACAGCTTATCTGGTCTTGTCATTCGATTGACTCACAGTTCCGTTCTTGTCTATTATAAACTCACGGCTTATCTGGTCTTGTCTCTTCAAACGTATCTTTGAACCATCAATTTCGTCCCACAATCAGTTTCAACCTGTAACAACTCAATCATCATATATCACATATGGTATTAGTGAGATTACTCACCTGAAGGTTTGCTACAACTAGCTCTTAGCGATTCTTGCCTTTCAATGTGTTTCGCGAGATCTTGTCCCGTACCTATAATTCATTCATTTTCAAAATGATTATAGGTTAATACCCATTTCAATTAACTCTAATACACTAGAGTTCAATAAAACAATGTTATAAACAATCCCTAGTTAATAAACTTTCCGTTTACTAACTTTATATGAATTTTACTATTCACCAAGTCATTCAGATAGGTCTACAGTGCCCCCGAGGGGTCGGAAACTCAATCTAAAAATTTTCCCAAACTTTTCAGACCATAATAAGTCTACGGTTCAAGTTTGAGCTTAATCGGACAAGCCAAACAAAAGATAGCATTTCAAAGTTTCTGTCCAGGGTCTGCCTATAGGCGCGCCGCGCCTGGATAGGGGCGCACCGCGCCCAGCGCCTGTGCAGAGCTCCTGTCCAGTCGCGAATTTTGCACTGTAGCTTGCTGTTTTGGTCCATTAAGCTCTTATTTCTGCTCTTAATCACTTGGGGTTTGTTCCTAGGCTAAAACCTTACTTTTTTACAAGGTTTTTAACCATCAAAACACACTCAATCATCCATATTAAGAATTAGGGTTCTTAGTTTTAACAACCCCAAATCTTCAATTTCATCACTAATAGCAATCTACTTCCATTTTCTTGAGTTAAGTCCTTATTAGCATGTCTTAATGGAAGCATTACATCAATTAAACACATAATCATAACTGAAATTCATAAATTTCAGTTTCTATAAAAATTCCTCAAGAACAAACAATCAAGAACTTGGAATACTAACCTTGTTTGCTTGGGAATCACCAATTCCATGCTATCATTCCAATTCCATGCTTCAAGCTTCAAGGATTTCCAGGTTTTTGCTCTCAAAACTCATTCCCGTAACTGAAATTTGGCCAGTCAACAACAGAGTCAACCTCTCTATATATACCACAAATTTTTACAAATTTGGTCCCTAAGTTCATTTTCTTGAACTTTGACCACAATAACTAAGTTTTATTACAATAAAACTTTCATTTCTTACATTTTTGCCACAACCAACAATATTTTCAGAATTGGTCCTTCACTTGTCAAATGACCAAAATACCCTTTTTCGGTAAAACGACCCAAATTCAGTTTTTATAACATTTTAAGTCCAAAACTCAAAATATTATTTCAAACCAAATACTTTTCTGTCCAAAAGACCAATTTACCCTTCCAAGGTAAAATGACCATTTTGCCCTTTTATTATAATTATATAATAAAACATGTCTTGGCGTTACAAATTTCCCCTCCTTCAAAAGATTTCGTCCCCGAAATCATACAAACAAACGAGGGTAATTCTTTCTCATTATAATTTCGGTTTCCCATATTGTATGGAAACATTCATGGTTTTGCCAAAGCTCTTAACCATACTAATCTTCGTATCTCGTGGTTATATCACCACTCGCATATCACTCCTCCGGTTGTCCCGGGCACCTTAATCACTTATCTTCCTCATTTCAACATGAGGGATTCGTTAGCATTATCAATCTATGTTCTCAGAACCATGAGACCCATAGAAAACATTACAATTATCTTGAAGTTCATCACAAAACTTCGTTCAGTACACCAAAATTCTTACTCTGTGGAACATATGGAAAGGTTCAATATACAAGGACTCAACTTTCCTTTTTGTCCCACCTCAATTTCTAGACTTTCCGTAGGATCTTTTGATTATCCCGACATTCCTCATCTGGAATTGCAACGGTTTTACTCTATGGCTCATGTACTACCATTACTGCTTCATAGCCATTTTTCAATTTTCTCGTATTTATCAAGTCTTCTTTTTAACTTGTATCACCGTCTAGGATCTAGCCAACGGCTGTTCCACATCTTCAATCCTATAAATCGAAGGGTAACATGGTGTTCTATACTACGCATTATACGAGTCCTCTAAACGCTAGTACTAAAACTATTATTATCTACGAGTTCTACCAAAGATAGGCGATCTTCTCATCCTCCACTAGGGTCTGCTATGCAATTTTCAAGCATATCTTCTAGAGTCTGCATCATTTTCTCGCCTCGTCTATCATTTCTGCAATCCTTATACAGTACTTACTAGTACTTTTGAACTATCAATTTTAAGAATTAATGCTAAATTCAGCAAATAATTCTAGTATATCGGTCCGATACAGTCGCCACCTGTAGTGCACGTCAACAATTTTCTTTATCTTTGTAGTTTTTCACTACCTTTCCACTCTTATATTCTTCTTAGTCGGTATTATTCTACACTGATTTCATCAATCAACCTGCAATTCACCCATATGGTGTTCATACCCATACGGTACTTGCAAAGACTTTACTACAAAGTCTATGATATTTTTCGTCCCATTTCTTCTTTAGGACGTACAACCTTATGTTTCTAATGATTTGACTGTAGTTACCCACAAGTCAAACACTTTTCACATGTCTTTCAATGTCTTTCCTCAGCCCCGGCCACCAACACATAGGTTTTATTGACCTATACAGTTTGGTATTGCCCCGGGTATGCTGCATATCTGATACAAAATGCATCTTTTCAAGATGATTTTTATGTTTCGTTTGACTTTGGAATTCACATTCACAACCGCCAAGGGTTTTAAATCACTGTGATATTCCAACTAACTTCCGCTACTATTCAATCATTTATTCACTTTTCACGTTTTCAGACTTGCACACATCTTTCTGTGCTACCCGAATCAACTCAGGTAATTAATTTGCCACGTTCATACACGTGGATGTAACCTCCAAAGGTTACTCTTTCTAATTCAAGGCATCTGTAATCACATACGCCTTTCTGAGATGGTACAAGATTTCATACCCGAAATCTCTAAGTAACCCATCTATCTTTGCTATTTCATATATAGCTTCTTTTTGATCAATTAAGTCTTTCAAACTTTTATGATCCTTATACACGGTAAGCCTTACACCATATAGATAGTGTCTCAAAAGCTTAATACCAAAATCATAGTTGGTATTGCAACATCATGCATTCACAATCAAAGTTGGATACATTTCAACGATCCAATCCATCTTCTCTGCTTAGCATCATTGCTAATGTTAGAGGTTCACACAAGGTTTATTCCAAACCTTTACAACATATCTGTGGTCTTTCTACCACTCAGACTTTACACTTTTATTAGTCAACCTTAGTCAACTGACCAGCAATCAAGGAGCAGTTTTCTACAACTCTCCTATAGTAACCCGCCAAATCCAAGGAACTACAATGTCAGTCAGATTCCTCAGGCGGTTCCAGTTTTATCACGGTATCATTCTTTCCACTGGTTCTACTTTATCATCTCTGGCATTGTTAACATGCCCAAAGAATATGTAACTTCTTTTAGCCAAATTTTTCATACTTGGAGAATTTAACATATCACTCAACTCAGTGAAGTAACTCCAGTATCTGGTACAAATGTACTTCATATTCAGTCTGATCTCGAGAATATCAGATTCTCCGTGGTCAATGTACATACACATTAACTTACATTTCTTCTTTTCAAACAAGATAGGGCTCCACATGATGACACATTCAGTCATATAAGACCCCAATTCAAAAACAATTTCTTCCAATTGTTTTACCACTCTGCCATCTCTGCATAGGCTAATCAATATAGAGCCTAAATAATAGGAACGGCTCCCAAGTCCAGCTTAATCATAAGCTCTTCTCGCCAATCTGGCAGAAATCCTGGAAGTTCTTTTCAAAAGAAACATCCGAGAACTTATTCAAAGTAGTGAATTACTATCACTGTCTTATCTAGCTTGGCCAATACCACGTATGCCAACTACAACATCATTCCTTTACTAACTCTTTTCTGAGTTTAAGCAAAGGAAAATAACCGGTATTCTCAACAACGGTCATTTATCATGGATGTTCATCCGCTCATTTCTGTTCTAAGAACCATACTGTTCTTGTTTCTACAATTCATGTTAGCATCATTCATTGCTAACCAATTTATAAGCACAATTGCTTCAAATTCAATTGTAGTCATTAGCTTTAGATTCATAGGGAAAATGGTCCCGTAAATCCTTGGCAAACTACCTTCCAGGTGTTCAATATCTAGAACATACTTGCTATCTGCTATAGCTACTTCCAGAATTTCATCTAAAATCGTTGATGAAATATCCAATCACGACATCAGTGTCACCGATCCAAAGCATAGCTTCATGGATCAAATATAACATACACGAAGTTATATTCAAAACATTTACATCGGAGATCATATCTATCTCCTCACGAGTTTCTTCCATAATCTGCTGGAAAGATCAAGGCACCACTGGTCCTTGTTAACCATCCATTTCTTCTTTCTTTCCTGGGTTCACCACCCGTTACTCCACATTTAGCATGTGAGTATGTCATAAGGAAGTGATCTATAGTTCCTCGCTGGAACCACTTCCGTCCCATACAACAAGCTCGAGCAATCTGCTCCTATCATCTGCAATTTCAGTATGTCAACGGTAGAGTCTCAACTCTAAAATGTTCTGAGTGCTTTTCCTGCATTTCCTACATCACATCATCTATTCGTTTTGGTCTCTTCCCTTCAAGGCTAGACCTGCATCGTTTAACTTCTTCTGAGAAGTCCACCGATATCTATGCTTTTCTTGTAGTCTCAACTTCTGTTCTTTCACTTTGAATATCAACCAAGGTAAGCAAACGATTTCTTTATCTGACCACATCAGCTAATATTGCTCAACATGTGGATTTCTGCTATTCGTCCCCTTTTTTTTCCACGTATTACGGAGCTTTGATAAAGGGTTGATCCATTTCCTAGAGCTTCGCGCCCTAAATGTCTTCCATGAAGATTCACGGTTCATACTTCTTATACGTCAGAAGTTAGCAACAATTAGGTTATATATGTATAATAATAACTATATACACCTAACTATGCATCATGTCTACTATCTCAGGGTTTAAGTCCAGGAATCTACTCTATAGACACCTAGTTCACTTAAACCACGGCTCTGATACCAACTTGTAGCACCCGACTTTTAAAACAAAAACACCCCTGAAAAATTTTTCATTTTAAACAAAGGTTTCAATACATAAAACCATAACAAAGGGGTATATTTTAATAAAAATGGGTACAAGCGTATCAAGGAGAGTATAAAATATCGTAGTCTCCTTTGAAGCCGGGCTGCTACTGACAGCATCTAAGAGTCCTACTTCACGAGTCACGGACTCCATTTATTCCCCTATCAGAATCATGCTAACCTGCAGGGACATTTAACAAACGGTATGAGCTACAAAGCTCAGTGAGTAATCATTCCTGCAAATAACATGTATCAAATATATTCGTATATCTGTTCGGATATCGAATCCAAACTCATAGCCTTACTGGCTGACCATATATCTCTTAGGATTCCACATCCTAATTTTGTAGCCTTACAGGCTACTTCATGACAACCTGCAATTATCAAACTACATCAGTTATTTGCACAGATAATCATATCTATCGTTTCTGTCCCATGTTTCTTAGTCACAATGGACTGCATCATATGTCATGGCTATATAAGTCGCACCCTGTGTCATAGCTATGTAAGCTGCACCAAAACAATATCAATATATAAATCATAGACCGCAGGCCGCATCAGCTGGGTTTAACAACCCGATATCATAGCCAAAAGGCCGCACCATGTACCTGTAACAAAATCATAGCCCGAAGGCCGCATCGGAGACATAGCCCGAAGGCCGCACCGGTTAGATATGGCTCACAGGTTAGCCCGCTGTTGCCGTGGCTCACGGGTTAGCCCGCTGTTGTCTATATAAATTTAACTCCTCGGAATAAACTGCGGCTCACGGGTTATCCCGCTGTTTCCTAGACTCACGGGTTAGCCCGCTGTTGTCTATATAACAGTTTACATAGATATATTGACTCACAGTTCCGTTCTTGTCTATTATAGACTCACAGCTTATCTGGTCTTGTCATTCTATTGACTCACAGTTCCGTTCTTGTCTATTATAAACTCACGGCTTATCTGGTCTTGTCTCTTCAAACGTATCTTTGAACCATCAATTTCGTCCCACAATCAGTTTCAACCTGTAACAACTCAATCATCATATATCACATATGGTATTAGTGAGATTACTCACCTGAAGGTTTGCTACAACTAGCTCTTAGCGATTCTTGCATTTCAATGTGTTTCGCGAGATCTTGTCCCGTACCTATAATTCATTCATTTTCAAAATGATTATAGGTTAATACCCATTTCAATTAACTCTAATACACTAGAGTTCAATAAAACAATGTTATAAACAATGCCTAGTTAATAAACTTTCCGTTTACTAACTTTATATGAATTTTACTATTCACCGAGGCATTCAGATAGGTCTACAGTGCCCCCGAGGGGTCGGAAACTCAATCTAAAAATTTTCCCAAACTTTTCAGACCATAATAAGTCTACGGTTCAAGTTTGAGCTTAATCGGACAAGCCAAACAAAAGATAGCATTTCAAAGTTTCTGTCCAGGGTCTGCCTATAGGCGCGCCGCGCCTGGATAGGGGCGCACCGCGCCCAGCGCCTGTGCAGAGCTCCTGTCCAGTCGCGAATTTTGCACTGTAGCTTGCTGTTTTGGTCTATTAAGCTCTTATTTCTGCTCTTATTCACTTGGGGTTTGTTCCTAGGCTAAAACCTTACATTTTTACAAGGTTTTTAACCATCAAAACACACTCAATCATCCATATTAAGAATTAGGGTTCTTAGTTTTAACAACCCCAAATCTTCAATTTCATCACTAATAGCAATCTACTTCCATTTTCTTGAGTTAAGTCCTTATTAGCATGTCTTAATGGAAGCATTACATCAATTAAACACATAATCATAACTGAAATTCATAAATTTCAGTTTCTATAAAAATTCCTCAAGAACAAACAATCAAGAACTTGGAATACTAACCTTGTTTGCTTGGGAATCACCAATTCCATGCTATCATTCCAATTCCATGCTTCAAGCTTCAAGGATTTCCAGGTTTTTGCTCTCAAAACTCATTCCCGTAACTGAAATTTGGCCAGTCAACAACAGAGTCAACCTCTCTATATATACCACAAATTTTTACAAATTTGGTCCCTAAGTTCATTTTCTTGAACTTTGACCACAATAACTAAGTTTTATTACAATAAAACTTTCATTTCTTACATTTTTGCCACAACCAACAATATTTTCAGAATTGGTCCTTCACTTGTCAAATGACCAAAATACCCTTTTTCGGTAAAACGACCCAAATTCAGTTTTTATAACATTTTAAGTCCAAAACTCAAAATATTATTTCAAACCAAATACTTTTCTGTCCAAAAGACCAATTTACCCTTCCAAGGTAAAATGACCATTTTGCCCTTTTATTATAATTATATAATAAAACATGTCTTGGCGTTACACTTTAATTGGTATTTTTATGTTTATCATTTATTTTAGTATTTCTTAGTTTTAGTATTTGCTTGATTCCTTCAATTCTGGATTGTAGAATCTGTTGAAACAAGTTTAGTTGGGAATATTTTCGAAGTTAGTAACTATTGGCTTCTGGATTTTGTTTAAGTTTATGATATTCTTTTGGTTTAAGTTAAATTGCATGTTTTCGGTATTGTTTATGTTTGGATGATATTTTGGATGGTTTGGATTGTTTATTGCTTCTGATTTTTCTGGAATAACCTTCTGAAATCAGTAATTAAGTTTGGTTTAAAGTTTGAAGTAGTTCAGTTTAGTTGATACTTGGTTTAGTTTTCGGTATTGAGATTTATTGGTTTTTTTGGGAAGTGAAGAGAACACCGCCGACTATAGCGTGACACTGTAGTTGGTCATTCTGACACTATATCTTGACCACGAAACTCCCATGGATCGACCACTGCAGCTACTATACTAGTTTGCGGGTGAGGTTTTATTTTCAATTTTTGACCGTATAACGACCTAGGCATGTCACTTACTCAACAAATACTCATAAAGAATGATAGTATCTTCTGCTGAAATTATCTCTACTGTACTGAAGAATGGCTTATTGACGAACATCTGACCCTCAGCTGCTGATGTAATGCTTAAGAGCGAATTGAAGAAAGCAATCAATATTTTAGTAGAAAACTAGTGAAAAATGAGTTGCTGTTCCGGAAATATCTCGACGTTTACCTATTGTCCGGAGGACTTCAGATAGAAAATCTTCGGGACGATGCTACTAAACTTGGACCTCTGATTCGTCAATCGCTCGTCCGATGATGGCCCGTTGACATAATGAAATGGTCAGCATCAAAGACCAGAATAAAATATACATTATTCTGATAAGTCGTAAGAAGGAAGTGTACAATCCTAAGCGAGATGGTCTGAAAAATATATGTAATGAAGAACTCTTGGATGTAATCGTGAATGTCCAACTTTTAAAGAAAAATACGCGATGATGAAAAACATTTTATCAATAATTTGCTTTGAATGAGTGAGGTATATGTTAACAAAAATTATTGGTTAAACATAAGAGGAATAAATTTATGTTAAAAATATTTTTGGTGATGAGAAGAAGTAGCTGCTGATGAAATCATCAGGAGAAAGTTATGTTCTTAAGAGGAGAGGTTGCTGATGTCATCAGGAGAGGTAGCTTCTCCTGAGTAAGGAGGTTTTGGTTTTGGGTTTGTTCAGCATCACCTATAAAATTTGTTCATGAAAGGAGAAGGCTGCTGATGAGGCTTAAGACGAAAGAAAAAAAATTGGTTCAAAAAAATTTTGGTTAAAATTTGTGTTAAAAAAACAAAGTGTTGAATGGGTTTTAAAATAAAAATAACTTGGCAACTCATCAACAACTTTTTTGGTTTGGAATTTAGCTGCCATCACTGCAATCAAGTCTGTCAAAGAAAAGAAGCTCTTGAAATCAACGTACTTCAGCTTCAAAGTGGTCCGATCCGATGATAAGTTTATTACCTTTCCCCCACTTATTTACCAATCATAAATCCTACCGACATCTTAGACATTAGGAAAGCTCTTCACCATCCTGTTGACATCTTTGCCATTGGGAAATCTCTTTACTGAATTATCCTTAAGAAACCTTCTATTGCTACTGCATTTGATTATTTTAAGAGATATCTTATGAGATTACTTGCAAACTTGTTAGAAATAGATTGTGAAAATGATATATTATTTCATGAGCCAACTGATATTCGAGTTGATGATGTCTTTGAAGTAATCCTGGATGGATAAACAGACATTACTAATACTGATGAGATTGGGATCATCTATGTAAATATGTATGACGAATAGTCAAAATTATTCTTTTAACTAAGTCAATCACACACATATTCAAATGATTTTCTTAAGGATTTTGAAGATATTGCTCTATTGTCATAAGAAGGATCCATTGTAATGCCCCAAATTCGGCACCGAGTATATCCAAAAATTTTCAAATTTAATTACAAGTTTTACAGTATACATATACTCGGGCCTTGGAACCACAAATAGATATCTTGAAGAATCGATTCCACGATACGAGTCGGGCGCTACGTTATTCTAATCCTGTAAAAAAACCCTAATTCATAGCATAAGTAACTTAATCGCACAATCATATACACAATATTTGACCATAAAGGCACTATCTAACCACTAAAGCAATGTCCAACCACACAGGTACTATCTAGCTACTAAGGTAATATCCAGCCACACAAAGCACTACCTATACACTGAGCAATATCTGGACATATAGGCACTGTCTAACCACTAAAGCAATATCCAGCCACACACGCACTATCTAACTACTAAGGTAATATACAGCTACACAAGACTATATATACACTATGCAATATCCAGTCACAGATGAGTTATCTAACCACTAAAGAAATGTCCAATCATGTAACACCCGGCTTTTTAAACAAAAACACCCCTGAAAAATTTTTCATTTAAAACACAGGTTTCAATACATAAAACCATATCAAGGGGTATATTTTAATAAAAACGGTTACAAGTGTATCAAGGAGAGTATAAAATACCATAACTCCTTTAAAGCCGGGCTCCTACTGACAGCATCTAAGAGTCCCACTTCAAAGTCACGGACTCTATCTTGTCCCCTACTAGTATCATGCTAACCTGCAGGAACAGTAACAAACGGTATGAGCTACAAAGCTCAGTGAGTAATCATTCCTGCAAATAACACGTATAAAATACAATCATATAACTGTCTGGATATCGAATCCAAACTCCTAGCCTTACTGGCTGACCATATATACTCTAGGATTTCGCATCCTATTCTGTAGCCCTACAGGCTGAATCATAGTGACCTGTAATTAACAAGCCACGTGAGTTATTTGCATCTATAATCATGTCTAACGATTTCTGTCCCATATTTCTTAGTCACAATGGACTGCATCATATATCATGGCTAACAGCCGCACCCTGTGTCATAGCTATATAAGCTGCACCAAAATATTATCAATATACAATTCATAGCCCGCAGGCTGCACCAGCTGGGTTTAATAACCCAATATCATAGCCGAAAGGCCGCACCATGTACCTGTAACCAAAATCATAGCCATAAGGCTGCACCATGTACCTATAACAAAATCATAGCCATAAAGGCCGCATCGGAGACATAGCCCGAAGGCCGCACCGGAGTCATAGCTCGAAGGCCACATCGGAGACATAGCCCGAAGGCCGCACCGGAGTCATAGCCCGAAGGCCACATCGGAGACATAGCCCGAAGGCCGCACCGGAGTCATAGCCCGAAGGCCACATCCGAGACATAGCCCGAAGGCCGCACCGGTTGGATATACAATCCAGAAATCATAGCCATATAGGTCGTACCCATTGGATATAAACATCCAGAAATCATTGCCCGTAGGCCGCGCCCATTGGATATAAAATCCAGAATTAGTTATGGCTCACGGGTTAGCCCGTTGTTGCCTAGACTCACGGTTCCGTTCTTGTCATCGGAATGACTCACGGCTTATCCGGTCTTGTCTCTTCAAACGTATCTTTGAACCATCAATTTCGTCCCACAATCAGTTTCAACCTGTAACAACTCAATCATCATATATCACATATGGTATCAGTGAGATTACTCACCTGGATGCTAGCTGCATTCAAATTCCGGTTGTTTCTTGCCTTTGCGTGCACCACAACCATTTTGTCCCATACCTATTTATTCATTTATATACCAAATGATAATAGGTTAATAACCATTCCAATTGACTCTAATACATGAGAGTCCAATATTATGCAACTATAAACCATCCCTAGATGATAAACTTTTCATTTATCATCTTTTTATGAGTTATACTCATTCCCGAGGCATTCGTATCGATCTACAGTGCCTCCGAGGAGTCAAAAACTCAATTTAGTATTTTTCTAGGACTTTTCATACCATCATGGACTTATGGTTCAAGTTTGAGGTAAATCGGACAAGCGTAGCAAAATTTAGCGTTTTTGGACCCCCTGCCAGGAAGCACGACTCGTGCATAATTTTGCCTTGAGAAGCACGACTCGTGCAAGGCATAAAAGGCAACATACTTTGTTCTGCAGGGGAAGCACGACCCGTGCCAAAAGAGCACGACCCGTGCTCTTTCTGGGCAGTCCAGAATCAGTCGCGATTTTCCACTGTAGCACGCAGTTTTATCATATTAAGTGCTTATTTTCGTTCTTAATCACTTGGGGTTCATTCCCAGGTCAAAACCCTTCATAAAAACAAGATTTCTAACCATTGAAACCAATCCAATTCATCAAAGTGAAGAATTAGGGTTCATATTTCCAAAAACCCCAAAACTTCAACTTGATCAATTTCTATGGTTTCACTTGTTATATGCCTATCTAATGATCATATTAGAACTCAGAATTCATGAATAAACATCATGAAATTCACTGAAATTTCGAATTTCAGTTTGGACCCAAAAACCCATCAAGAACAAACTAGTCAAAAACTTGAAATACTTACTTTCTATGCCACAAATTCTTCAATACCAAGCCTAGACTCGAAATCCAAGCTTAAATCTTCCAGAAATCTTGAACCCGTACAAAGCAAGCTCTCTCCCGTAAGCTCAAAATTCTGCACACATTGGAAGAAGCTTCCAAGTTTTTATACTTCCAGAATTTACATTTTAGTCCCTAGAGTTGCATTTATCAATCTTTTGCCACAATGTACACAATTTATGACAAAGTAAGATTTTTATAACATTTTAAGTCCAAGACTCAAAACATTATTACCAAACAAGTCCTTTTCTGTCAAAAAGACCAAATTACCCTTCTGAGGTAAAATGACCAATTTACCCTTTTTATTATAATTACATAATAAAATACATTTCGGCGTTACAAATTCTCCCCTCCTTTAAAAGATTTCGTCCCCGAAATCATACTATCAAGCGAGGGTATTTCTTTCTCGTTACAATTCCGGTTTCTCATATCATATGGAAACCTTTATGGTATTGCCTAAGCACTTAACCATACTAGTCTTCTTATCTCGTGGTTATATCACCACTCGCATATCACTTCTCCGGTTATCCCGGGCACCTTAATCACTTATCTTCCTCATTTCAACATGAGGGATTCGTTAGAATTTATCACTCTATGTTCTCACAACTATGAGACCCATAGAAAACTTTACAATCATCTTGAAGTTCATCAAGGATCTTCAATCAATACACCGCAATTCTTGCTTTTGGGATATACGGAAAGGTCCAATAAACAAGGACTCAACTTTCCTTTTTTGTCCCACATCAATTTCTAGTCCTTCCGGAGGGTCACTTTGAGTTCCACCATCTTCCCTTACTTGGGGTTTCAATGGTTTTACTCTACAATCCGCATACTACTTTTGTCGATGTTGGTCTATTTCCAAGCTTTCTCGAATTTGCCTAATCTTTCCTTCTGTTTGAGATACAATCTCAGGTTTAATCAACGGCTTCTCTCCAACTTCTGTCTAGCAAATCGGCGTGCAACACGGTAGTCTAAACAATACTTCCTACGAGTCAATAAAACACTAGTACAATACCTATACTTATCTACAACTTCTACCAAGGATAGACGGTCGTCTAGTTTCCGCTAGGGTCTGTTATGCAGATTTCAGGCATCTCTTCTGGGGTCTGCATCATTATCTCGTTTCGTCAATCCATCTGCAATTCGCACACAGTACTTACTAGTACTTTTGAACTAATTATTCTTGAAATCTATGCCAAATTCAAAGAATAATTCTATTATTTCGGTCCGATACCATTCGTGCCGATAACTCACGTCGACAATTTTCTTTATCTTTGTAGTTTTTCACTACTTTTCCACTCTTAATTTCTTCTTAGTCAGTATAAATCTACACTGATTTCATCAATCAACCTGCAATTCACCCATATGGTGTCATACCCATACGGTATTTGCAAAGACTTTACTACAAAGTCTATGATATTTTTCGTCCCATTTCTTCTTTTGGGCGTACAACCTTATGTTTCTAATGATTTGACTGTAGTTACCCACAAGTCAAACACTTTTCACATGTCTTTCAATGTCTTTCTTCAGCCCCGGCCACCAACACATAGGTTTTATCGACCTATACAGTTTGGTATTGCCTCTGGTATGCTGCATATCTGATACAAAATACATCTTTTCAAGATGATTTTTATATTTCGTTTGACTTTGGAATTCACATTCACAACCGCCAAGGGTTTTAAATCACTGTGATATTCCAACTAACTTCCGCTACTAATCAATCATTTATTCACTTTTCATGTTTTCAGACTTGCACACATCTTTCTGTGCTACCCGAATCAACTCAGGTAATCAATTTGCCACGTTCATACACGTGTATGTAACCTCCAAAGGTTACTCTTTCTAATTCAAGGCATCTGTAATCCCATACGCCTTTCTGAGATGGTACAAGATTTCATACCCGAAATCTCTAAGTAACCCATCTATCTTTGCTATCTCATCTTCAGCTTCTTTTGTTCAATTAAGTATTTCAACTTTTATGATCTTATCGCAATAAGCTTTACACCATACAAGTAGTGTTTCCAAAGCTTAAATGCCACGTTCATAATTGCTACCGCAATATCATGCATCCACAGTCAACGTTGGATACATTTCAATGATCCAATCCATCTTCTCCACTTAGCATCATTGCTAATGTTAGAGGTTCACACAAGGTTTATTCCAAACCTTTACAACCTACCTGTGGTCTTTCTACCACTCAGACTTTACACTTTTATTAGTCAACCTTAGTCAACTGACCAGCAATCAAGGAGCAGTTTTCTACAACTCTCCTATGGTAACCCGCCAAATCCAAGGAACTACAATGTCAGTCAGATTCCTCAGGCGGTTCCAGTTTTATCACATCATCTATTCCACTGGATACACTCTATCATCTCTGGCATTATTAACACGCCCAAAGAATATGCAACTTCTTTTAGTCAAAAATTTCATACTTGGAGGATTTTACAAATCACCTAACTTAGTGAATTAACTCCAATGTCTGGTACAAACGCACCTCATATTCGATCTGGTTTCGAGAATATCATATCCTCAGTGGTCAATGTACATACACATTAACTTATCTTTCTTCTTTTCAAACAAGATAGGGCTCCATCTGATGACACCTACAGTCATATGAGATCCCAATTTAAAAACAATTTCTTCCCATTGTTTTACCACTCTGCCATCTCTGCAGAGGCCAATCAACACAGAGCCTAGATAACAGGAACGGCTCCCAATACCAGCTTAATCATAAGCTCTTCTTGCCAATCTGGCAGAAATCTTGGAAGTTCTTTTCAAAAGAATCATCCGAAAATTTATTTAAAGTAGTACACTACTATCACCACTTTATTAAGCTTGGCCCATACCACGTATGCCAACTACAACATCATTCCTTTACTAACTCTTTTCCGAGTTTAAGCAAAGAAGCTAACCGGTATTCTCAACAACGGTCATTTACTATGGATTTTCATTCGCTCATTTATGCTTTCTGAACCATCATGTTCATATTTCTACAATTCATGTTAGCATAATTCATTGCTAACCAATTCATAAGCACAACTGCTTCAGATTTGCTGGTAGTCATCGGCTTCAGATTCATAGGGAAAAATGGTCCCGTAAATCTTAGGCAGACTACTTTCCAGGTGTTCAATATCTTGAACATACTTGCTATCTACTATAGCTATTTCAAATATTTCATCCAAAATCATTGATGAAAAATTCAAACAAGACGTCAAGTCATCGATCCAAAGCATAGCTTCATGGATCAAATATAACATACACGAGTTATATTCAAAACAATGATATCTGCGACCATATCAGTCTCCTCACGAGCTTCTTCCACAATCTACTGGAATGCTCATGGTACCACTGGTCCTTTTTGACCCTTCATTTTCTTCTGTCTTTCCTGGGTTCATCACCCGTTACTCCACATTTCGCATGTGAGTATTTCATAAAGAAGTGATCTATAGTTCCACGCTGGAACCACTTCCGTCCCATACAATAAACTCGAGCAACATGCTTCCATTTTCTGTAATTTCATCTACTAAACAATAGAGTCTCAACTCTACAATGTTCTGAGTGCTTTTCCTGCACTTCTTACATTACATAACTGTTCTGTTTTGGTCCCTTCCCTTCAAGGTTGGACCCAGTCTGTGGTAACTTCTCCCGAAGCGTCCACTAATCGTTTTCTGCTTTTTCTTGTAGTCCCAGCTACTTTTCTTTCACCTTGAATATCAGCCAAGGTGAGCAACCGATTCCTTTATCTGACCACATCAGCTAACATTGCTCATCATGTGGATTTTCAGCTATTCGTCCCCTTTTTGTTCCTATACTACGGAGCCTTGCAAAAGGGCTGGTCTATTTCCTAGAGCTTCGCGCCCTAAATTTCTCCCAGTAATACTCGCTGCTCGTACTTCTTATACGTTAGAAGTCAGCAATAGTTAGGTTATATATGTATAATAACAACTATATACACCTAACAGTTCATCATGTTTACTGTCTCATGGTTTAAGTCCAGGAATCTACTCTATAGACACCTAGTTCACTTAAACCTCGGCTCTGATACCAACTTGTAACACCCGGCTTTTTAAACAAAAACACCCCTGAAAAATTTTTCATTTAAAACACAGGTTTCAATACATAAAACCATATCAAGGGGTATATTTTAATAAAAACGGTTACAAGTGTATCAAGGAGAGTATAAAATACCATAACTCCTTTAAAGCCGGGCTGCTACTGACAGCATCTAAGAGTCCCACTTCAAAGTCACGGACTCTATCTTGTCCCCTACTAGTATCATGCTAACCTGCAGGAACAGTAACAAACGGTATGAGCTACAAAGCTCAGTGAGTAATCATTCCTGCAAATAACACGTATAAAATACAATCATATAACTGTCTGGATATCGAATCCAAACTCCTAGCCTTACTGGCTGACCATATATACTCTAGGATTTCGCATCCTATTCTGTAGCCCTACAGGCTGAATCATAGTGACCTGTAATTAACAAGCCACGTGAGTTATTTGCATCTATAATCATGTCTAACGATTTCTGTCCCATATTTCTTAGTCACAATGGACTGCATCATATATCATGGCTAACAGCCGCACCCTGTGTCATAGCTATATAAGCTGCACCAAAATATTATCAATATACAATTCATAGCCCGCAGGCTGCACCAGCTGGGTTTAATAACCCAATATCATAGCCGAAAGGCCGCACCATGTACCTGTAACCAAAATCATAGCCATAAGGCTGCACCATGTACCTATAACAAAATCATAGCCATAAAGGCCGCATCGGAGACATAGCCCGAAGGCCGCACCGGAGTCATAGCTCGAAGGCCACATCGGAGACATAGCCCGAAGGCCGCACCGGAGTCATAGCCCGAAGGCCACATCGGAGACATAGCCCGAAGGCCGCACCGGAGTCATAGCCCGAAGGCCACATCGGAGACATAGCCCGAAGGCCGCACCGGAGTCATAGCCCGAAGGCCACATCGGAGACATAGCCCGAAGGCCGCACCGGTTGGATATACAATCCAGAAATCATAGCCATATAGGCCGTACCCATTGGATATAAACATCCAGAAATCATTGCCCGTAGGCCGCACCCATTGGATATAAAATCCAGAATTAGTTATGGCTCACGGGTTAGCCCGTTGTTGCCTAGACTCACGGTTCCGTTCTTGTCATCGGAATGACTCACGGCTTATCCGGTCTTGTCTCTTCAAACGTATCTTTGAACCATCAATTTCGTCCCACAATCAGTTTCAACCTGTAACAACTCAATCATCATATATCACATATGGTATCAGTGAGATTACTCACCTGGATGCTAGCTGCATTCAAATTCCGGTTGTTTCTTGCCTTTGCGTACACCACAACCATTTTGTCCCATACCTATTTATTCATTTATATACCAAATGATAATAGGTTAATAACCATTCCAATTGACTCTAATACATGAGAGTCCAATATTATGCAACTATAAACCATCCCTAGATGATAAACTTTTCATTTATCATCTTTTTATGAGTTATACTCATTCCCGAGGCATTCGTATCGATCTACAGTGCCCCCGAGGAGTCAAAAACTCAATTTAGTATTTTTCTAGGACTTTTCATACCATCATGGACTTATGGTTCAAGTTTGAGGTAAATCGGACAAGCGTAGCAAAATTTAGCGTTTTTGGACCCCCTGCCAGGAAGCACGACTCGTGCATAATTTTGCCTTGAGAAGCACGACTCGTGCAAGGCATAAAAGGCAACATACTTTGTTCTGCAGGGGAAGCACGACCCGTGCCAAAAGAGCACGACCCGTGCTCTTTCTGGGCAGTCCAGAATCAGTCGCGATTTTCCACTGTAGCACGCAGTTTTATCATATTAAGTGCTTATTTTCGTTCTTAATCACTTGGGGTTCATTCCCAGGTCAAAACCCTTCATAAAAACAAGATTTCTAACCATTGAAACCAATCCAATTCATCAAAGTGAAGAATTAGGGTTCATATTTCCAAAAACCCCAAAACTTCAACTTGATCAATTTCTATGGTTTCACTTGTTATATGCCTATCTAATGATCATATTAGAACTCAGAATTCATGAATAAACATCATGAAATTCACTGAAATTTCGAATTTCAGTTTGGACCCAAAAACCCATCAAGAACAAACTAGTCAAAAACTTGAAATACTTACTTTCTATGCCACAAATTCTTCAATACCAAGCCTAGACTCGAAATCCAAGCTTAAATCTTCCAGAAATCTTGAACCCGTACAAAGCAAGCTCTCTCCCGTAAGCTCAAAATTCTGCACACATTGGAAGAAGCTTCCAAGTTTTTATACTTCCAGAATTTACATTTTAGTCCCTAGAGTTGCATTTATCAATCTTTTGCCACAATGTACACAATTTATGACAAAGTAAGATTTTTATAACATTTTAAGTCCAAGACTCAAAACATTATTACCAAACAAGTCCTTTTCTGTCAAAAAGACCAAATTACCCTTCTGAGGTAAAATGACCAATTTACCCTTTTTATTATAATTACATAATAAAATACATTTCGGCGTTACAAATTCTCCCCTCCTTTAAAAGATTTCGTCCCCGAAATCATACTATCAAGCGAGGGTATTTCTTTCTCGTTACAATTCCGGTTTCTCATATCATATGGAAACCTTTATGGTATTGCCTAAGCACTTAACCATACTAGTCTTCTTATCTCGTGGTTATATCACCACTCGCATATCACTTCTCCGGTTATCCCGGGCACCTTAATCACTTATCTTCCTCATTTCAACATGAGGGATTCGTTAGAATTTATCACTCTATGTTCTCACAACTATGAGACCCATAGAAAACTTTACAATCATCTTGAAGTTCATCAAGGATCTTCAATCAATACACCGCAATTCTTGCTTTTGGGATATACGGAAAGGTCCAATAAACAAGGACTCAACTTTCCTTTTTTGTCCCACATCAATTTCTAGTCCTTCCGGAGGGTCACTTTGAGTTCCACCATCTTCCCTTACTTGGGGTTTCAATGGTTTTACTCTACAATCCGCATACTACTTTTGTCGATGTTGGTCTATTTCCAAGCTTTCTCGAATTTGCCTAATCTTTCCTTCTGTTTGAGATACAATCTCAGGTTTAATCAACGGCTTCTCTCCAACTTCTGTCTAGCAAATCGGCGTGCAACACGGTAGTCT
Organism: Cichorium intybus; assembly: GCA_023525715.1. Classification (NCBI taxonomy): domain Eukaryota; kingdom Viridiplantae; phylum Streptophyta; class Magnoliopsida; order Asterales; family Asteraceae; genus Cichorium; species Cichorium intybus. The sequence goes on from CM042012.1 coordinate 117,411,515, forward strand.
AAACAATACTTCCTACGAGTCAATAAAACACTAGTACAATACCTATACTTATCTACAACTTCTACCAAGGATAGACGGTCGTCTAGTTTCCGCTAGGGTCTGTTATGCAGATTTCAGGCATCTCTTCTGGGGTCTGCATCATTATCTCGTTTCGTCAATCCATCTGCAATTCGCACACAGTACTTACTAGTACTTTTGAACTAATTATTCTTGAAATCTATGCCAAATTCAAAGAATAATTCTATTATTTCGGTCCGATACCATTCGTGCCGATAACTCACGTCGACAATTTTCTTTATCTTTGTAGTTTTTCACTACTTTTCCACTCTTAATTTCTTCTTAGTCAGTATAAATCTACACTGATTTCATCAATCAACCTGCAATTCACCCATATGGTGTCATACCCATACGGTATTTGCAAAGACTTTACTACAAAGTCTATGATATTTTTCGTCCCATTTCTTCTTTTGGGCGTACAACCTTATGTTTCTAATGATTTGACTGTAGTTACCCACAAGTCAAACACTTTTCACATGTCTTTCAATGTCTTTCTTCAGCCCCGGCCACCAACACATAGGTTTTATCGACCTATGCAGTTTGGTATTGCCTCTGGTATGCTGCATATCTGATACAAAATACATCTTTTCAAGATGATTTTTATATTTCGTTTGACTTTGGAATTCACATTCACAACCGCCAAGGGTTTTAAATCACTGTGATATTCCAACTAACTTCCGCTACTAATCAATCATTTATTCACTTTTCACGTTTTCAGACTTGCACACATCTTTCTGTGCTACCCGAATCAACTCAGGTAATCAATTTGCCACGTTCATACACGTGTATGTAACCTCCAAAGGTTACTCTTTCTAATTCAAGGCATCTGTAATCCCATACGCCTTTCTGAGATGGTACAAGATTTCATACCCGAAATCTCTAAGTAACCCATCTATCTTTGCTATCTCATCTTCAGCTTCTTTTGTTCAATTAAGTATTTCAACTTTTATGATCTTATCGCAATAAGCTTTACACCATACAAGTAGTGTTTCCAAAGCTTAAATGCCACGTTCATAATTGCTACCGCAATATCATGCATCCACAGTCAACGTTGGATACATTTCAATGATCCAATCCATCTTCTCCACTTAGCATCATTGCTAATGTTAGAGGTTCACACAAGGTTTATTCCAAACCTTTACAACCTATCTGTGGTCTTTCTACCACTCAGACTTTACACTTTTATTAGTCAACCTTAGTCAACTGACCAGCAATCAAGGAGCAGTTTTCTACAACTCTCCTATGGTAACCCGCCAAATCCAAGGAACTACAATGTCAGTCAGATTCCTCAGGCGGTTCCAGTTTTATCACATCATCTATTCCACTGGATACACTCTATCATCTCTGGCATTATTAACACGCCCAAAGAATATGCAACTTCTTTTAGTCAAAAATTTCATACTTGGAGGATTTTACAAATCACCTAACTTAGTGAATTAACTCCAATGTCTGGTACAAACGCACCTCATATTCGATCTGGTTTCGAGAATATCATATCCTCAGTGGTCAATGTACATACACATTAACTTATCTTTCTTCTTTTCAAACAAGATAGGGCTCCATCTGATGACACCTACAGTCATATGAGATCCCAATTTAAAAACAATTTCTTCCCATTGTTTTACCACTCTGCCATCTCTGCAGAGGCCAATCAACACAGAGCCTAGATAACAGGAACGGCTCCCAATACCAGCTTAATCATAAGCTCTTCTTGCCAATCTGGCAGAAATCTTGGAAGTTCTTTTCAAAAGAATCATCCGAAAATTTATTTAAAGTAGTACACTACTATCACCACTTTATTAAGCTTGGCCCATACCACGTATGCCAACTACAACATCATTCCTTTACTAACTCTTTTCCGAGTTTAAGCAAAGAAGCTAACCGGTATTCTCAACAACGGTCATTTACTATGGATTTTCATCCGCTCATTTATGCTTTCTGAACCATCATGTTCATATTTCTACAATTCATGTTAGCATAATTCATTGCTAACCAATTCATAAGCACAATTGCTTCAGATTTGCTGGTAGTCATCGGCTTCAGATTCATAGGGAAAAATGGTCCCGTAAATCTTAGGCAGACTACTTTCCAGGTGTTCAATATCTTGAACATACTTGCTATCTACTATAGCTATTTCAAATATTTCATCCAAAATCATTGATGAAAAATTCAAACAAGACGTCAAGTCATCGATCCAAAGCATAGCTTCATGGATCAAATATAACATACACGAGTTATATTCAAAACAATGATATCTGCGACCATATCAGTCTCCTCACGAGCTTCTTCCACAATCTACTGGAATGCTCATGGTACCACTGGTCCTTTTTGACCCTTCATTTTCTTCTGTCTTTCCTGGGTTCATCACCCGTTACTCCACATTTCGCATGTGAGTATTTCATAAAGAAGTGATCTATAGTTCCACGCTGGAACCACTTCCGTCCCATACAATAAACTCGAGCAACATGCTTCCATTTTCTGTAATTTCATCTACTAAACAATAGAGTCTCAACTCTACAATGTTCTGAGTGCTTTTCCTGCACTTCTTACATTACATAACTGTTCTGTTTTGGTCCCTTCCCTTCAAGGTTGGACCCAGTCTGTGGTAACTTCTCCCGAAGCGTCCACTAATCGTTTTCTGCTTTTTCTTGTAGTCCCAGCTACTTTTCTTTCACCTTGAATATCAGCCAAGGTGAGCAACCGATTCCTTTATCTGACCACATCAGCTAACATTGCTCATCATGTGGATTTTCAGCTATTCGTCCCCTTTTTGTTCCTATACTACGGAGCCTTGCAAAAGGGCTGGTCTATTTCCTAGAGCTTCGCGCCCTAAATTTCTCCCAGTAATACTCGCTGCTCGTACTTCTTATACGTTAGAAGTCAGCAATAGTTAGGTTATATATGTATAATAACAACTATATACACCTAACAGTTCATCATGTTTACTGTCTCAGGGTTTAAGTCCAGGAATCTACTCTATAGACACCTAGTTCACTTAAACCTCGGCTCTGATACCAACTTGTAACACCCGGCTTTTTAAACAAAAACACCCCTGAAAAAATTTTCATTTAAAACACAGGTTTCAATACATAAAACCATATCAAGGGGTATATTTTAATAAAAACGGTTACAAGTGTATCAAGGAGAGTATAAAATACCATAACTCCTTTAAAGCCGGGCTGCTACTGACAGCATCTAAGAGTCCCACTTCAAAGTCACGGACTCTATCTTGTCCCCTACTAGTATCATGCTAACCTGCAGGAACAGTAACAAACGGTATGAGCTACAAAGCTCAGTGAGTAATCATTCCTGCAAATAACACGTATAAAATACAATCATATAACTGTCTGGATATCGAATCCAAACTCCTAGCCTTACTGGCTGACCATATATACTCTAGGATTTCGCATCCTATTCTGTAGCCCTACAGGCTGAATCATAGTGACCTGTAATTAACAAGCCACGTGAGTTATTTGCATCTATAATCATGTCTAACGATTTCTGTCCCATATTTCTTAGTCACAATGGACTGCATCATATATCATGGCTAACAGCCGCACCCTGTGTCATAGCTATATAAGCTGCACCAAAATATTATCAATATACAATTCATAGCCCGCAGGCTGCACCAGCTGGGTTTAATAACCCAATATCATAGCCGAAAGGCCGCACCATGTACCTGTAACCAAAATCATAGCCATAAGGCTGCACCATGTACCTATAACAAAATCATAGCCATAAAGGCCGCATCGGAGACATAGCCCGAAGGCCGCACCGGAGTCATAGCTCGAAGGCCACATCGGAGACATAGCCCGAAGGCCGCACCGGAGTCATAGCCCGAAGGCCACATCGGAGACATAGCCCGAAGGCCGCACCGGAGTCATAGCCCGAAGGCCACATCGGAGACATAGCCCGAAGGCCGCACCGGAGTCATAGCCCGAAGGCCACATCGGAGACATAGCCCGAAGGCCGCACCGGTTGGATATACAATCCAGAAATCATAGCCATATAGGCCGTACCCATTGGATATAAACATCCAGAAATCATTGCCCGTAGGCCGCACCCATTGGATATAAAATCCAGAATTAGTTATGGCTCACGGGTTAGCCCGTTGTTGCCTAGACTCACGGTTCCGTTCTTGTCATCGGAATGACTCACGGCTTATCCGGTCTTGTCTCTTCAAACGTATCTTTGAACCATCAATTTCGTCCCACAATCAGTTTCAACCTGTAACAACTCAATCATCATATATCACATATGGTATCAGTGAGATTACTCACCTGGATGCTAGCTGCATTCAAATTCCGGTTGTTTCTTGCCTTTGCGTGCACCACAACCATTTTGTCCCATACCTATTTATTCATTTATATACCAAATGATAATAGGTTAATAACCATTCCAATTGACTCTAATACATGAGAGTCCAATATTATGCAACTATAAACCATCCCTAGATGATAAACTTTTCATTTATCATCTTTTTATGAGTTATACTCATTCCCGAGGCATTCGTATCGATCTACAGTGCCCCCGAGGAGTCAAAAACTCAATTTAGTATTTTTCTAGGACTTTTCATACCATCATGGACTTATGGTTCAAGTTTGAGGTAAATCGGACAAGCGTAGCAAAATTTAGCATTTTTGGACCCCCTGCCAGGAAGCACGACTCGTGCATAATTTTGCCTTGAGAAGCACGACTCGTGCAAGGCATAAAAGGCAACATACTTTGTTCTGCAGGGGAAGCACGACCCGTGCCAAAAGAGCACGACCCGTGCTCTTTCTGGGCAGTCCAGAATCAGTCGCGATTTTCCACTGTAGCACGCAGTTTTATCATATTAAGTGCTTATTTTCGTTCTTAATCACTTGGGGTTCATTCCCAGGTCAAAACCCTTCATAAAAACAAGATTTCTAACCATTGAAACCAATCCAATTCATCAAAGTGAAGAATTAGGGTTCATATTTCCAAAAACCCCAAAACTTCAACTTGATCAATTTCTATGGTTTCACTTGTTATATGCCTATCTAATGATCATATTAGAACTCAGAATTCATGAATAAACATCATGAAATTCACTGAAATTTCGAATTTCAGTTTGGACCCAAAAACCCATCAAGAACAAACTAGTCAAAAACTTGAAATACTTACTTTCTATGCCACAAATTCTTCAATACCAAGCCTAGACTCGAAATCCAAGCTTAAATCTTCCAGAAATCTTGAACCCGTACAAAGCAAGCTCTCTCCCGTAAGCTCAAAATTCTGCACACATTGGAAGAAGCTTCCAAGTTTTTATACTTCCAGAATTTACATTTTAGTCCCTAGAGTTGCATTTATCAATCTTTTGCCACAATGTACACAATTTATGACAAAGTAAGATTTTTATAACATTTTAAGTTCAAGACTCAAAACATTATTACCAAACAAGTCCTTTTCTGTCAAAAAGACCAAATTACCCTTCTGAGGTAAAATGACCAATTTACCCTTTTTATTATAATTACATAATAAAATACATTTCGGCGTTACAAATCACACAGGCACTATATAACTACTAAGGTAAATTCAGGCATACTGGCACTATCTAAATACTAAGGTAATATCCAGCCACACATGCAATCTACCAAGCCACAAAGACATCGTCCAAGTAAATTAGGAAATATACAAACCACAGAGGTAATTATCCAAGCCACTTAGGCAATATACAAGCTACATAGGCAGTAACAAGCCGCATAGGCAATAACAAGGCACTTAGGCAGTAACAAGCCACTTTGGCAGTAACAAGCCACTTAGGCAATAATAAGCGACTTAGGCAATAACATGCCACTTAGTTAATAACAAGCCACTTAGGCAGTAACAAGACACTTAGGCACTAACAACCCATTTTGGCAATAACAAGCCACTTAGACATTAACAAACCACTTATGCAATAACAATCCACTTAGACAATAACAAGCAACTTAGGCAATAACAAGCCACTTAGGAAATAACAAGACACATCGGCAGTAACAAGCTACTTAGGGAATAACAAGCCACATAGACGATAACAAGCCACTTAGGAAATGGCAAGACACTTAAGAACTTGCATTAGATCATAGACATTCCTAATCATATCATGTATGAGGATAGGGAGGACGTTACTCACTTCAATTAACCTATCATATGATCTTCCCAACCAATGATGTGTCCCTCGTTCCTGTAGCTCCAACTATTTAATAATGGTGAAGGAGATGTTTCAATCATCCTTTTCCAAGTAATCTTCCTTCATATCCCAACTTTAAAGTTTCAAAACTCATCCCCCTCTTCCTCCTACGTCAAACTTGTGTCTTACAAGCCAAATGGCCGACTTCCTAAAGTTCGTGTCGCTAACACTATTTCTTGCATCGCTAAAAGCATCGATTGTCCATCACGTCGCTATCTACTCGTGATAGGGTCGCCAAGTGTCCCAAATACCACCACCCCATCACATACCACTTCATCATTGCGTCGTTAGCAACATGTGGTCGTGTTGCTAACTTCCGTGTTGCCTTTAGTCTAATTCTAACTTTCCTGCTTGTATTCGTTAGCCAATTCACCATTATTTTATTCATCAATGATTTACGAAACCTGATGTGACAAGTTATTTCCCCCTTCAACGAATTCCGTCCTCGGAATCTTTTAGAAAGAAAATAAGGGGCGCCACATTCCTAATTCACCCATAAACATTCACATCACCTTTCAAACTACCATCCCAATCTTAGTTTAAAATTGTAGGTCTTGGTTATAACACTTTTCACTCTTGGTAGTGATTGGTTTGATTGCTAAGGAGTATAGTCCTATCAATCACCACCGAAAATCACATTCATGCTCGTTCAATCCATCTTAACTAATTCATACATAATCACTTACATTTTATGCATATGCAACACACAACACATTATTTTGTAATCACTCAAATTACCGCCCTATTAACAAGATAACGTACTAGGAGTGAACTTTCAAAATGGAAATAGGAAATCTCCCTGTCAGGCACAATCCCACAAACCTTTCCAACTTACAAAATGATGGTAATCATAAGCATTCATCACCGCAATTAATCAACCCCTTTTTAACACATGTACTTGTCCTTCAATTAATTAGTCATAATTGACTATAAGTTTTCTGTATCACTTAACCCCAATACTACTATCCTCAGTTGTACATAATTTCATAAGTTATATTCAATTATTAATGATCCACATTACTTGTCTTTTCCTTGCATTCAATTCATCGAATAGGTACTACACCATCTTACACGTATGACACGCTAATATAACACTTCATTACCCTTCTCAATCCTTAATATTAATTCTATCCTTTAAGATCTTATTCAGTTCTCCTTTATCGTCTAACGTATAAATCACAACACGTATTGTAACACCCGACTTATATAAACAAATACACCAGGAAATTTGTACTTTTCCAAATGTCATTTATTACAACAAAACACAACATTGGTGTATAAGTTACATATAAGAGGTACACAAGAGTATCCTAAGAGTACAAAAACCTAACAAAAATCCCACAAGTCGGAGTGCTATGATCCAAGCCTCCTAACCTTGTGGTGTGTACTTCCCCTTAGCGGGCTCCCGAGAACATGGTGTTAGTATCCTCCCACAACTCTAAACAATATAAATCGGTAGGAAAAATGTATTCTCAGCACTTCCAAAAGCACCTCTAATGACACAAAAGATGATTTCTTCCTTCCAAATCTTGATTATGCCCTCCAGTCATTCTTCCAGATGTTCCAGGTGGTTCTTATAGCTTCCGGACTAAGTGTTTTTGTGATTATTTCCCCCAAAATCCACCTTTAATATGATTTTATATTTTTAGGTCAGTTAACAGATAGCGTCGCTGTCTCTTTAGATAGCATCGTTATATACTTAGCTTCACATTTTCCTTACTCAACTTGACATTTTCTGATTTCTACCAAAAATAGCAACATACTTCCACTTAGCATCATTATCTGGGCTAGATAGCATCGCTATCTAGGCTGAAGTTGACCACCAGTCCAATTTTTCCTGTTAAACATTCTAAATATATTCCAAACCACACTTCAACTCGGTTTTTTAGTTTTCACTCTATCTAACACCAATCTCAACTAAATTTCATGTTTAACAAAGGACCAAAATACCCTTTCAAGGCCATTTAATCACATTAGTAATTTCAATCATATCAAGATAAAATAAATTTAGATATTTACCAAATTGAACACCACGCTAGAAACTCTTCCCCTTGAAAAGATTTCGTCCTCAGAATCATGCAAAAAGTTGGGGGTATTTCGTCTTCGGCCTCCCAATTCATATCGGAAGCTCTATGGTGATGTCATTGTACATTAACCATGCTAATCTTCTTATTGCACAGCTGCCTCACCCTCCGGTCTAATACCCTTTTCGTAAGGGTACTCGTTGAGATTCATCAACCAAGGTTTTTTGCAAGTGTGACACATCGGGTAATTCCAACAGATAGGATATGGCTCACACCCTTTTAGATATTCGGAACGAACCGATGAAACGGGGGACTCAATTTTACTTTCTTCCCGAAACAGATCAAACCTTTCCAAGGGGAAACTTTAAGCATTACTATTTCACCCACCTGAAATTCGAAGGGATTCACCCATCTATTGGCATACTGCTTCTGATGGTTTTGGGAAACCTTTAAGTGCTCTTGAATTTCCATAATCTTTTCTTCGGTTTGAGTTATAGTCTCAGGTTCGACTAACGAATTTTCTCGTGCCTCAGTCCAGCAAGTTAGAGTACAACATGGTGCTCCGTATAATGCCTCATACGTGGCCATCTGAATGCTAGAGTGATAACTGTTATTATGTGCAAATTCTACCAAAGGTCACAACTTCCACCGAAGTATATAACACAAGTTCGAAGCATATCCTCCAACGTCTGAATAGTTCTTTCACTTTGTCCTTCGGTTTACGGATGATATGGCGGTGCTCATCAAAATTTTAGAACCCATTTGTTCTTGAAGACTCTGCCAAATTCAAGATGTAAATCGACTATCCCGATCAGATATGATAGAGGACGATACACCATGTGGATTAACTACTTTGTCAATATAGATTTTGGCTAACTTTCTGACACGGAAACTTTCACATATAAGTCGGTCTACTACTACCTATATAGTATCATGCCCACGCGACATTCGAGGAAGTTTCATTACCAAATCCATAGTAATTTCGTCCCACCTTTTCATTGGGATGGGCAAAGGTTGAATTTCCCTATACGACTTTTGATGGTTTGATTTTACTTGTAGACAAGTTAAACACTTTTTGACATATCTTCCGATGTCCCGTTTCATCCACTGCCACCAGTACAGAGGTTTCAACATCCGATACATCTTGGTACTACATGGGTGTATGTCATATCGAGTGCAATGTGCATCTTCTAATATAATTTCCGCGTCTCGCCCTACTTGCGTACCCATACTCGGCCTCTAAAAGTTTTCAATCGCTGTGAATTTTCCACGAGCTGTTTTATGTACCCGACGATACGTTCACTCTTCACATGCTCCACCTTACACGCTTCTTCCTACGCCAGTCGAATTAACTCAGGTAGTTGACTCACCACACCCATACATGCAAATGTAACTTAACAAGTTTCTTTTTTCGACTTAAGGCATCTGCGACCACATTCACCTTTCCAGGGTGATATAAAATCTCGCAATCATAGTCCTTAAGTAAATCCATCCACCTCGGTTGCCTCATATTTAAATCCTTCTGATCAAATAAATATTTCAGACTTTTATGATCCTTATATACTGTAAACTTTACCCCGTACAATTAATGCCTCCAAAGTTTTAATTCTAAAATCACTGCAGCTAATCTTCCCTTTTCAGATATTCTCCCTTCAAATCCATGCTTTAAAGCTTTGGATCTCGTCCACCTCTTCCTCCTATATCAAACTTGTGGCTTACAAGCCAAATAATTGACTTAAAGTCTTAAAACCAATTTGTCCAGCCTACAATTCGCATCGCTAACACTATTTATATCATCATTAAAAGCATCGATTCTCTATCGCGTTGATATCTACATGTGATAGGGTCGCTAAGTGTCTTAAACATCGCCACCCCATCGCGTACCACTTCATCATCACATCGCTACCAATATGTGGTAGCGTTGCAAACTTCCTTGTTGGCTTTAGTCTAATATGAAACTTGGTTTCACATTTATACCCTCAATAAAGAAACAAATGATCATATTCAATAGAGTTGCATGGCAAAAAAAATTCTCAACAAAAGTCAATGACTTTGTTGAGTTTATGAGTCAATGAAGTCTCTGCACGGTCACTTAGGGGGAGATTGTTATATCCAAAAGTGACCATATGGCAAGAATGAGACTTCATTTCTTTTGTGATTCCAATTATTAGGACCTTGGTGGCTAGCTAGATCCAAAATAATAAACATCTTGAAGATCAACGGTATAAAAACCGATAGAAACATTATGAGTAATCATATATAACATATATATATATATATATATATATATATATATATATATATATATATATATATATATATATATATATATATATATATATATATATATATACAAAGAGATAAAATGATACATGGATCAGGGAAGATTTGCCCATCCAATCTGTTAATGTAAATGCCAAAGATGTTGAAGAATTGATGTGCTTAGGAACTTAATCAAGAATTGAGGTACTTAAGAACTTTATTAGAAGTTGAGGTGCTAACAAAAGTTGAGGTGCTAACAGAAGTTGAGGTGCTTACAAATGTTGAAAACCAAACTTGGAGGATCTAAGTTTGGGTAACCAAAGGTGATTGCATCTGTACCGAAACTCATGATGCCGAAGAGCAACCAAGCAAAGAACCGAAGGTAAGGTGCATACCGAAACTTATGTTAGTTGAAGTTAAGACCATCGAATATTGTTCATATCAAAACTTGCATGGAGTGCATACCGAAACTCTTAGAGCATCGAAGTTCAAGCTAGGCTGAAGATCATCAAGTCGAAGATCTTAATGAATCCGAAAGTTAGATCAAGCCGAAGCGAAGCAAAGGGAACCGAAAATGATATGAACCGAAAGTATTCAAGGCCGAAGATTATGAAGTATGAACCGAAGGTCTCAAGGCTGAAGGTTGTACATAAACTTCGGATATCATGCAAGCTATGCAAGTCGAAGATTGAGTGTACCGAAGGACTTAGTGAACCAAAATTGTAATGTACCAAGTCTCTTATTTATATAGCAGCCAAACTTGGGCTGCACAAAAATTGAAGTACACCAAGAAGTTCTTAAATAAACTTCTATATACACTAGAATTATGTTTGGAACATCAAAGAGAGAATTTTTACTAAGTTTGTTCTTGGAGGAAACCAAACTTAGAAACACAACCTAAGTTAGAGCACATGGTAGAAGTTGAACAAGAGCTGAAGAGGTGAAGCTTGAACATAAGTTAAGCTGAAGTATTGGACCTGGACCAAGAAGTTGAGATGGTAACCAAGCAACAAAAGTATACCAAGAAGATTCAAATTGAGGTGCAGCAGAAGTTCATGATATAGACTGATTAGGCTAGTTATATATGTTCCTTAAATTCAATAAGGCACTTGTACTTTTAAGTATTAGAATATTCAAGCAAAGGCCAACCTAGTCTAGGATTAGTTTATCATTTCTTCTTATACTTGAGATCTGGAAGAGATCTCTTCTTCTCATATGAATAGGAACCTTGGGTCATGAAAAAAAGAGAGTGAAAACCCACACAACTATCACTCCAATGTAGTATAAAGGAATTAGAGGAGTGGCTGGAGAATTCTCTCCGGCCACCACATGAACATCAAGAAATATTCTATCTCCTTTTCTTTTAAGAGAGTGTGTGTGGATCTCCATGTAATTCATCACAGATTAGAAAGAGTGTTTGAGCCCAAACTTTAAATCTGTAACATCATCTTTCTTTTTATCAATGAAAAATATGAATTACATTATATTGTTTAAATTATTGTCCTTTAATTTCCGCACTTGTTCTTTACAATTTATTTAATATTCCGCAACTTTGCATTTCAAGTCATTTATATTTTTCGCATCGTTTCTTTATATTTTACCACTTCATTTTTATATATCTTCATTTATTTTTGAGCAAAAGATCTTGGACCCGAAAACCTTCGAGTTTTCTTTTTATCTTTCAACACAATTTCTCTCTAAAACTATATAGACTATGTTTTGGGTGCACACTAACAATGACCACATTCCCTCTCTATTTATAAGAGATGAGAGAATATTCCTAAATACAAAGTGAATATTCTAACCTAGGTATCACTCAACATTGTAGAGCATTTCCAGCTCCAACATATGAAATTTAACACTAGTGAGGTTCAAGATCCAAAAGTTATGGATGCTATTGTTAGAAAAAAAACAATATGGTGCAAAAAATCAAAAGAGGTCATATTTCCAAATATTTGATCCCAACTTCTATTAGAATAGGTGGAAGGGTCAAGGGTTGAAATTAGAAAACCAATACTCTTATTGGTTGTAATTAGATACGAAGGGAAGATAAAGATGGATGAGCAGATATATAAATTTTTAGTTATTGTAATCATATTATGGTCTGCATAAAAATAGAGTATTGAGTACTTTGATACCTCTGCTCTAATCAAAATAATTTAAACCATCACATTGATAATTTTTGTGAAGGCTATGAATAAGTTGGTTATCCATCAAATAGATGTCAGGATAGCATTTGTTAATGGTAATAATGAGAAGATGTTTACATGACTGTCCAGAAGGCTTTGTAATACCTGAAAAGGAGTATAAAGGTTGTAAATTTGTTAATTCATTATATAGGTGAAAGAAGCACTCAAAAATGGCATCAAAAGTCTTGATGAGGTTAATTTGTCAATTAGCTTTTTTAACCCAACTTGAAAAATTCCTTTATAAATGCTTTTTGTGAATGTGTGTTATATACATGTATCATGATAACAGGTTGATTTTCGGTCTGACCACTAGTCGTTGGGTCTAACCCAAGAAATATTTGTCATAAAAAGTTTACATGAAGGAGATAGGGGAGTTGTATGTACTTCTTGGTATAACGATTAATGGGTAGAAATGTATTATGATAACTCACTCACATTATTTTGCGAAAATTCAGATTAAATTTATTGGGGAATGTTCACATGAAAGTACTTCCATGGACCTTAGTGTGAAACTAATTCCCCATACAAACAACGTCATATCACAACTAAAATACACTC
>CM042012.1:117427297-117449797 GCA_023525715.1 Cichorium intybus
AGTTGGTGTTATGAAATAAGAAGGGATATAAGATGAAATATTTAGGTACTAGCAATTATCACACATATTGGAAAAGAATAAAATTATGTTTATTCATGTCATAGCTATTGTGGATGATAGTGATACAATAATACATCTGGTTGTATATAGAGGTGATAAACTCCATAGTACAATGCCATAATGTTTTCAAAATGGGACAAAAGTCATAAATGACATAAGAATACTTGAAAAAGGGATAATTGGATGTAATTTTAAACCAATGTTGTAAATGTAGATAAAATATATAAAATCTTAGAATACTAAAAATGTAAGTCTTGACTAAAGAAAATGAAGGAGATGTAGAGTATCACCTAAAATGGCTATGGTGTTCAGGTTTTAGTTCACTATATTAGTAACTTAAGGTTTCAAGAGGTAGGAAAAACAAAAAAACATACCAATGCAAAACTAATTAACTCCTTTAGACTTGGAATGTGAAAGTTATGTCAAATTAAAGTACCATATATATTGCATGGAAAGAATTTATAGTTGCATGAAATGTGTAATATTGAAAGTGGGAATGAAGAATATTTAATATCATACTTTGTTAAGGGATTTTCTATCCATATATTTATGAATTTATTTTCAGTTAAAAGTATATATGATATGTTTAAAAGTTGCATGGAAAAGTACCTGAACTTGCATGGGAATAAGTTGGAAAAGCATGAAGTGTAATGAAAAAAGGGCATTTCTAGCATGTACCCCAGACAAAGAAATCCCAAGGTATGCTCCTACTTGGACCAAGCAAGGTAGAATCACAATAAGTAGAATTGAGGACTCACACTAACTTAGTGCCCCGTTCTATGTATGGGTTCTATATAGACTGGGAGAAAGGGACGATCACTAGATTTTTGAAAAAGTTGACTATGGGTTTTAAAAACATTTAGGGTTGTTCATTTATCATTTACATATATAACATCGAGGTGAAATGAAGGTCATATAAAGGGTGTTTTGGGTTACCAATTTATTAAACTATTATTAATGAACGAACTTCACATCCAAGCTTAAGATACAATGTATTAACATAATGGCTTTTCAACAACTTATTGTAATGCAAATGGTTGTTTTGTATTTAACGACCGCTCATAGCTAGAAACTACACAAAACATAGTTAATAATAAAAAAGCGATGAATAATTGTTTTCATGGTTCTTAAGATCCTTAAGATATTGCGATTTTAAAATTTTATAAACGAAAAACGATCTCTATCACCTAATGATGTATTCTGAACTAGGATCTACATTAAGATATTAGGATCCTGACTTGGATCTTAATACCCTATCGTGGTTTGATCCTACCTCTTTAGCTATTATATTTGGAGCTAGAAAAATTGTCCATTTAACTTGAATTTAAACATCATATGTCATAAAAAATCTCAATGAACATAACCACCATCCTACCTTTTTAGTTTTTATATTTAGAGCTGTCCATTTAACTTGAAGTAACCATCATATGTCATAAAAAATCTCATTGAACATCACCACTCAGTGAGAGCATGCCACACGAATGTTACTTCCTTTATGATCTTATACCTTTAATTGTATATTATTGTGGTGATATTGTTTGTACTGCTTAGGATGTTTTGTTCCATTTTTTTTATGATTTTCAAGTACACAAATTATGATTCCCGCTTTAAAAGTTAAGGTTGATTTCGCCACCAATGTCTTTATTCAATATTCAGTTATAATGTGTACTGCAAACAAGAACTTATAAGAAAATTTGTAGACTAATTTATTTTGATAGATCTGATCTTACGATCACGATCTTAAAATATAAATAATCTTAGCTAATATCAAAGATTTAACAATCTTATTTTTTTTCTAAAAAAACATAATGTTTTTTCATCAATAATTTGATACAATATAATATGATTTTTGAACTTATTTGTAATTAATGTAATTTATTAAAAATTAAACTTATTGTTAGAATATTATATAATATTGCTTAGTGACCAACAACTTTGAGATCCACATAAGGAGGGAGAAATGGGGCTTGATTAGTGGCGCGCCATATAAACGTGCGCCATCAATAAATGTTGCATTAAGCATGGTAATACCTAGTTTAGCGATTAATTACATCACTAATAGAATCTTTGGCATACGTACATAATAGGCTGTCAAGATAAATAAACTTGCTTTTATTATTAAAATAACTATAATATATAAATCAGCAAACTAAAAAAAGGAAAAGGTAAAATAATAATCGATTTAAATATAATCTGAGCTTATTCCATACGCAACAATTATGTTATAATTTTAAAGGAACTATATATGTGTTTATAATATTAATCATCTTTAATCATTTTTGTTTGTCTTCACGATTATTGAATCGTGATCATTGATTGGAGATTAATTAGGCTTTCTTACTACCAATACCCAAAGTGTGGTTGGACACGTGGCCCTCTCACTCTCACGTCATCAACTAATAGGTTGCAACTTCTTTTTGGTAACACTGCTTGCCTCTCATCAGTGGGGACAAATGGTAGGCAATGATCCAGTATGGGCCTTTAAGATCGTGAACCATCCTTCAGATATCATCCATTGCTATTTGGTAAGTAATATTATACATTTAGAATTTTATGAATTGATCTCAAATATGATATTTATATCGCACTTTGGGCCAAAGCCCCCGAACGAAAGAAACTCGAGGGTGGGACTGTTTGTCTTCCACCTCGTGGTCTAACGAAAGAAGACCACTAGGGTTCAGTTTCTGATTGGGTTCGGTTTCGGTTTTTGAGGTCAGCTTCGGGTTCAACCCATGGTTCTCGGGTTTTCGGTTTCAACCTGTGGATTTTGGGTTTCAACTCATATTCCAACAATTATAAAAAGATAAAGAAAAATAATAAACACAATTTATCAATTCTTTTTAGTCATCATTTACAATGAATAACAATTGAATATATTTTTGTACACTTGAGTCTACAAGCAATAAAGTATTAATGTTAGCATTTGGCATATTCAAGTAGATACTATTAGGGTACTTTTGATTTTTAATGAATTGTAAGTTAGAAACTTGGTGAAGGAGATGGAGGTGGAGGAATAAATAGAAACATATCAATCTAAAACGTCAATGCATGTTACAAGTGTCATTAATTTGGTTTAATTAATATCCTAACATAATGCAATATATATCAAATATTAATTATATATTAAATGTTTAATGTTTAATAATATATAATGCGGGTTGTTTTCACCGGTTTGAGTCGGGTTCGATTTTAGTGGGTTAGTGGGTTCAGTGGAACCGAACCAAACCGAAATTTTAGTTTTTGAAAATCTCAAAAACTAAACCGTCGGTTTTTATTTTGGTTTCGGTTTTGTCGGTTTTACGGTTTTCAAGTTCGGTTTTGCTTACCCGTACTCGTCCCTTTTAGGTTGGGATGAGGATGACGTTGCCCTTTTAGCGTTTCCCCAAATATTTTAAAAGAAACTATTTATCACGGACAATGAGCAAAGTAAAATGAATGCTTCTAACCAAAAAGTTATAAAAAAACAACAATAGTAAAAAAAATCAGGCCGACAAATAGATATTTTTTCAAAGAAATTTCAACCAAGTGTACTCAACTTTTATACTTCTAACATTAGAACCTAGTGGCAAGTTTAAGTTTAATCTAGAATTATAGCACAAGCAATTTCATCATAATTCGTCAATTTTTTTGGATTTTATAAAAGAAATAAAAAATTGAAAGGATTTTACTGGATTTATCGATTAAATAATGTGTTTTGACAGCCTTTCTTGTTCGCTAACAACTTCCCTAAGCTTAAAACTGCAAAAGATTGAAAATTTTATTAATAAATTTCAAAGTTTTGAAAAATCAGTGTTTTCTCCATTAATGGCTTCTCTGGAGTTCTTGGGATAGAATAATACACTTTTTTACCATTTAGGTAAGGGGAATGAGGAATAGTAGTTGAAAGTCGTACCTTTGCACTTGATTGTGGAAGAAATTGAAGAAATATTAGGGGTTTTAAGAATTTTTTTTTTTCAGAGTTGTATGGTAGAGAGAGGGGAGACTACGTTTCTTTTGAAGTGGAATTTGAAGAAAGCGTTTAAAATCAAATTTCAAAAGAATACCCTCATGGACGAGTAGACCTGATTGAGTTGATTTAGGTAGTGTTTGATATGCCTTTTACTGGTTCAGTAAGAGGCGATGTCTGACTCAGACTGTTTGATATCTCCAAAAAAACTCCTCTTACATAGTCCACACACTCTGACTTAGTCCCCCTCCGACCGTCGACAACAGCACCGACATCCCTGAAAGTTGCGATTTTCTGCTCTCTTCAAGTTATCATCTTCTACATGAAACCTGCAATTTTTCTGCCATGTTACAAACTCAATTTATCAAGAGTCTCTTAATTGTTTATCTAATTCGATGTTTATTGGGAAGAATGGTTGTTCCTGCTTCTGATATGTCTCTCTCAATCTCATTACGAACTTTAAGAAATCGACGGAGGCAGAAATCGAGGTCACGGTAGAACGGAAGGGTAATATCGTCATTTTCATCATTCATCAAAGTCAGTCAGATGCTTAATCAAACAACATGGTTTCAGTAGAGACAAAATCAGTCAGACCTCTATCAAACACAAGCTTAATGAAGGAAGTCCACTCGACCGATTGGATCCAAATTTTCTGAAAACATGTTTGTTTTCAGTTGACTAGACTGAGTGGGGGGTTAGTGCAATGCCCACTCGACTGAGTAGTATCCTATTTGTTCATATTTTTCGTTCTTTAAATTTTTTACTTTTGCTTAAATTTGTCGATCCCAATAAGCGCACTTTTTAAAAGTTGTTGGCTCGACATTGACCTTTTTGAATTGTTAGTTAGTTTATGTTGGGTATTCAGACACTTGTACCTCCTTCTTTTTCCACTTTAAATGATTCGTAAAAAAAAACCTTAAGTCTATGTGAGATTATGTTGACTATCTTACCCATTTTTTCAAGAGAAAATGACTAAAATAGCCTAAACTCATAAGGATTTTTCTCAAAATAGCCAATGAAAACACAGTCGGCAGCCATGGGCTGCGTTTTCCTCTCACCAACTGCGTTTTCCTCCCTCCCAAGCACCAACTGCGTTTTCCTCCATCCACCTGCGTTTTCCTTCCTCCCAGCTGCGTTTTCCTCCTTGAGCTTTTGAGTTTTTGCGTTTTCCTCCCTCCCAGCTGCGTTTTCCTCCTTGTGTTCTTGAGGTTCTCGGTGGTTCATGGGTTTAGTTTAAATTTTTGTCCAACTTTGAACACTCGTCATTTATACATACGAAATCGGATTGAGTTGAAATTTTTTTTAACGTGAAGTGTATCAGTAGATGTGTTCACAAACATGATTAACAAAAATTTATGATGTCGGAAAGTGTTACGGGATCGAAAAATTTGACGTTTTTTTCCCCCGATTTATATATCTGGGCTAATGGGCCGGTAGCCAACGAAAATGCAGCCCGTCTAGAGGAAAACGCAACCCAGTGAGCCCGTTAAGAAAAAAACGCAGCCCAAGAGAGGAAAACGCAGCTCATGGCTGCCAACTGTGTTTTCTTTGGCAATTTTGAGGTATGCCCTTAAATTTTGGCTGTTTTGAGGAAAACCCTTATGAGATTAGGCTATTTTAGTCATTTTCGGTTTTTTCAATTTTCAATTTCTACTACGCCATAATGGATCATTTTAGTAACAAAAATAGGCAACCCAATATGACCAAAATTTTCTTAGAAATAATTAAAAAAGGGAATGATAAAGTAACATTTTTTCCTTTTTCTAAATGTTTTCGAGTGTTAACTTTATCATGGAAAACTTTTGTCTTTTCTATAGAAATCCTATCTCATAAGCGATATTTTTCTTTCCTCAAGTTCTTATATTTGTAATTTACAATGACTTCCGCCTTCGTCAATCTTTTGGTTAAATTGTTTAGTATGCCAAAATTCTTTGTGTTCTAATTCAATTGATAGATGACAAGCTTTCCCAAAAATAAGTTGGTAATGAGACATTCCTATGGGTGTTTTCTAGGCGGATATGCCTACATGAACCATCCAAATAGATACTCCAATCTTTCTAGCTTGTCACCTTCTTCTCAAGTAAATATATTTAACTTCCTAGTTGGAAATTTTAGCTTATTCACTTGTTTGGGGGTGGTATGCAGTAGGTACTTTATGTATGAAATCTACTTTTTGAAAAGTGATACAATCGCCCAGTTGTAGATATATGACCTAGGGTCAATCATAAAACCTCTTAGCCTTCCGAATATACTAAAATGTTAGGTTCTGTGAATTATACAACAATTTTGGAAGATCAGTTTATGTGGCTTTTGCCTTTACCCATTTGGAGACATAATCCAATGCTAAAAGAATAATAATATCTCTAAACGAGGACGAGATTGGGCTCATCAAGTCAATACCTCATGTATTTGAATTTTCACAAACCAAAATAGGTGTAACGACCCGAAAAATTATGACTTTTCAAAAATTTTGTTTGAGTAATTTCTTCCATTCTAAAAAAAATGGTCCTCCTTTTTAAACCATTCATACTTGTACAAAAGTTCGGGTAATTACCAATCGCATATCAATACCACCATAGCAGTAAATAGAATTTACATAGATGATTATAATTATTAACATGTAAATAAAAGTACATTCTTTAAAGACTTCTCTTTACTTCATTCTTCTTTTAGTCCCTTTATAAAGTCTCAAGAGATACATGAGTTTGGACTCATAAAAACTTTAACTTTCTTTTATAAAACATACATATATTAAGTTAATACTTATAAAAATAGTTCACATATTCTTTTCTTATCATTCAATCATTTTCTTATCACTTCTTGGAATTAATACATTGTACATTAAGTCATAATTGACTATTTCGTTTTAATCGTTCTTTTGCACCTTTGTCATATAATGACCTTTAACTTATTAGTCATGTAATGACTCTTATCGCATTAAGGTACACAAGTAAACTGCACCTATTCATCACATAGAAGATTCTTTATTAATCATAGAGGTTATTCTCATTCGTTCCAATAATCACTTAGATTATTCATGAAACTTTCACTTAATAATCTTTTAGATTATCCTTTAAATTTTCTACAATAGTTATACCAATAACTTTTCTTATGAATCATATAAATGATTTCTTATACGTTAACCATAACGATGGTTCTTACTGTAGTAACTTATATAATGGCTTATATTATTTGGTCATAATAATGACCCTTACACATTAACAAATAAACAACATATACTTCTTTCTAACCCTAACCTTGGTGTTTAACATGTTAGTCATATAATGACTCTTTTTACACTTTGGTAATAAAAATTACTCCTTACATATCCTAGTCATAAAATGACTCTTTTAACATTAGTTATTAAATCTAACTCTTTCTTTCCTTTAGTTATAAAAAAATAACTCTTTACTTTCCTTTCATAACTTTGGTTATATAAATGACCCTTACCATTCTTTGGTTATAAAAATAACCCTTTACTTTACTTCATCATACAATGACTCCTTACGTTACTTAGTGATGATTGGATGTTTCATGACATCTTACTTTTATAATTAGGGCCTTAACCACATAAAATGATACCCCAAGTTGTTACTAGGACAGAAAGAACGTAATCAGTCCATCCTAGTATCTTTGGCGATCTACCTCGCGATGGAGAGTTACGTCCCTAATAGACCCCGCTGATCTCATATATAGACTGAATGGCCCCTCGCGAGCTCATTCCTTAATAACTTTGGCAATCTACCTCGCGATGGAGAGTTACGTCCCCGATAGATTCCACTGATCTCATATAGAGACTGAATGGCCCTCGCGAGCTCATTCCTTGCTTTTCTTATCATCGTACATCCCAATCATCACATTCATAAAAATACATTCTTTACTCGTTACTTGTTATGACTAATGCCAAAAACCTTTACCTTTCTTATTACAAAAATACATCATAGTCTCACCTTATTAAAAACTCGTATTTTTTTTTTTACTTAAGGCAATTACTTGCTTATCTATTCATACTTATCAAACATATACTGCTTTCATAATCATGTAGATTATTATCTTACTTTTCTTAGGCACTAAGCCTTTACATCTCATACTCTTTACTTTATTTACTTTCTAGGCTTTAAGCCTATTTCATTTCATCATGACATATACTATTTCATTTTATGTATTTTAAGGTTGTAAGCCAAATACATCAAAATATTCTTTCTTTTACTTTTCATATCTTGTATTCCTTACTCCTATGTATTTTAAGTCTATAAGCCAAATACATTTACTTTACTTAATTACATGATTCTGATTCCATGTAATACTTATCTCTTATGTATGTTAGGGCTATAAGCCGAATACATTATCTTGTTCATTCTTTTACATTCTTAGGTATTAAGGCTGTAAGCCTAATACCTTACTTATTTCATTATTTTCTACTTTGGAGTATTCTAATTAGAATACATGCTACTTAACCACATATATACTTGTATACATACTATAAGTACGAGAACTTATTCATTCTTTCAAATTTTGTAAGCATACATAACCATATAACCTGCATTTCATCAATAATTGTCATGTATTCCCGAAATGGATAAAAGCTACATGTACTCACCTTAGATAGTTAGAGAAGTCTAACTAGGATTACTTCTTCCCATTGTCTCTTCTTTTCCTTCAACTTTACTCCTTAATACCTAAGGAGTTCATTTAACATCCTAGTTAATACAAGCTAGGCCTTAATAGCAATTAAAGACCTCTTAATCTACATATTAATAGATTCATATCACAATATGTTTGTGATATTTATAAACTCTTTTGCACAATCTTAATTCCTGTTACATTTTCTTTCTTTTATAATTCATAATCATAACCTTTTATACTCAAGGTATAATCATAAAACCAACAAGAGTTTTCATACGCATTATAACATTTCTAAACTTCTTTCATTAGTTCATTTAGACTTCCATTCTATTCTTTAACACTTCTAATTACTCATAATCTATGCAGTTATCGCAGTCCAAAATGAAATAGTGGTCACTGGCCGCTATTTGAAATAGCGCCAGCGAGATTACTAACCGAGATTTTCATTTCTATCTCGGCCTGACTCTGCGAAACGCTATCTCAGCACTATAGCAACGCTATAGCGCAAGATTGGCTATCTGGCTCATAATACATCCCTATATGCTAGGAATGATTTTCTTTCAATTCTTTGATCATTATATTAACATATACATTCATATTCCCAAGTGGGACAGAATCTGCTGAAACAAGATACCATGTACGAAAAGTTGCATAACTCACTCTAGGAGAATCGAAACGACTGGCCCTTTTTGATTAGAAACTAGAAATTTGTAGGCTTCTTTTCATATATGGGACACAATTTTTGGCCTTGTATATTTGTACAGTTTTATAGTTTAAGTTGACATAAAAATTCTGACAGAATACTTTCTTACTTTCATTCTTATGAAATTACGATTTCATATACTTCTTATCCTTTTTCATGCATATAATTAAGGTCATTATTTAACCCATTAAGCAGTTAATTCATTGGTTATCCTCAAGGGAATCATTCCAAGACCTTATCGGGTTTCATCCATGGAATCACCAAATTCCATTCCACCCTTCTAATTCCAATTTCATTCATAAACTCCTTTAATTAGATGGAATTACATGCAAGCTTATAGAATCAGTTTAATACACTCATTAAACCCATTCTAACTAGTTAATTGCATTCAATTTAACACTTTGATCATAAACCCCAAATTCTAGGGTTCATAAGAACCAACTTCACCAAATCATGAATTCAAGCTATCCATATGTTGGATAGTGATCAAGAGGTGACTATAAAGATAATCTAACTACGTGGAATCGTAGGAATCAATCCTCCTCCAACTTAGAAATTTCAGCCATGAACCCTAAATGGGGCCTAAATGGGGTTACTAGCAATAAAGATGAAACCATACCTCAATTAAGCTAGGAATTCATCAACCAATGCTTCAATCTTCATAACCATGCTTAACCCTTCAAGAAGGCCTTAGAAATCGCCTCCTTTCCCTCGCCAATCTGATTTTACGCAACATATCGCAGCAAAGGGGAGGGTTCTCCTTTTTATACCTTCCTACTTTCAGGGAATGACCATTTGGTCCCTTAACTTTCATACTTTTCATATTAGGCACAAAACTAACTTTAATTCTTAAAACTTTTAAGTTTTATAGTTTTGCCCCACTTATAAACTTAGTATACATATTAATGACATACCAACGCATAAAAAATCTCATTATGAGATTAAATACTTCTAAATGATGAAAATACTATTTCCGGTCATTTTATACTTTTCATTCACTTTTATCTTTCTATTATTCATGCTTCATCTTTAATGAATATATAAATCTTTCATTTTATATTAGTAATTGGAAAATTACCAAAATACCCCTTTTCTCAAAATATGATTAATTAGTTAATAATTATTCATGTACTTCTTACTTGCCAAATTACATATTTTTAGGTTCTTACAATAGGTGTGCGGGGCACTTGGTGCTTAGATCTTCGATTTCCAACTTTTTTACACCGCTTCCAGGCTTTTCAAAACATGTAAGCATCAAGGAATATGTGATACTTTGTTTTTGTTACTTCTTTTTATAATTTGTTTAGCATATTTTAATTCATTTTTAGTGTAACTTTTATGCATATTTTCCGTTTTTGTTGTTTTCATCATTCACGGATACTTTCTACTCTTTTATGTTTATTGTAAATATTTTTCGAAGACTAGCGAGGAGCGGGACGATTTTGCGGGATGCATGGATGACATGTGGATTTTGGACTTTGATGATGTTTTAGACTCAAGAGGATGTTATTTGGCTAATTTGGTGATCTAGAGCCCATGAGATGGTCAAAAATAGGTCAAACCTGAGTTTGGATAGTTACAGAATGAGACAATTTCCCCTTTCGCTAAAAAGATGAAATTGGGCCCTTATCTGGCTTTCTCTGATTCCACACGGCCCATGTGGCTTTTTGCATATACCTTGCGCGTCCCGTGCAATTGGGCTGGAGGATATTTTCGTATTTTCACCTTTGTGATTGTATTTGTGGAGTTTAAAAAAGGGTTTTCCTCATTCATTCTCATTAGCCATGACCAAAGAACAAGAGCTAGGCCTTGAAGAACATTTCTTCTCACTTGGATTTGTCAGATTTCACACTATGGAATGTTTGGTACATTTCTTATATTTGTACTTGATGTTCTAGCCATGTTTGGCTAGTTTTCCACTATCAATATTGGGTGAATCCTTCAATAATTAGCTACGTTCTGAAAGGTTTTAAGTATTTGCTTTCAAATTTATGAATGCAACCTTGTTTATATTTTCAAATTGTTCTTGTGTTCTTATTCATAAGTTTGAATGCTTGAAATGTTGTTACCATTTGTTTTTATAATTACGTAATTTATTTCTAAAAGAAACTAGTGACAAATGGTTTTAATGAATTCTTATATTCATTTTTAAAATCACGGAGTTGTATTCTTCAAAGAAAAGTGGAAGCTTATTAATTTCCTTTGAGTATGGTGATTCTTAGGTCTATATTGCTAGTCAATTTACTTGATTTGGATGCTTGTTTGACTTTTGATTTTGATTAAGACGATTATTAAGAACTTTTCCGATTTCCAAACAACTAAGAAGAATCTAGGCATTTCAAGCTTTTGAGATGCTACAGTCAAGCTAGATTAAATCAAATACATTATACTATAAACATTGATGATGAATCTACTAGATGGAATTGTGATGAAATCTTAATATTAATTGTTTCTCCATATTTGTTTCACTTTGCCAAAATTTGATTACATTCCTTTATTTATATTTTGAACTCATCAAACAAAACCCTCATTTTTCTTTTACTTTGTTTAAAAATATATATTTTTATGTGTGTGTGTAAGTTATATACTTTTATATAGTTTAAAACATAAAAATATGTGTTTGCAGTTTTATATAAATTATGAGAAACTAACATTCTTAAAAACATTTTTAGGAATATGAATATATTATAACTATTTTACGTTTTTAGATGTATTATTACATTTTTTGAAGTACAAATATATTTTATTATGTTTCTCAAACAATAAATATGATTTTACAAGTATAACAATAAATGTTTTATATTTATTTTAGAACTATAAATACGTCTTTATGTTTTTTAGATGTACAAATATATTTTTAGAAGTATTAATATATTTTTTGAAGTTAAATACATGTTTTTACATTTTTATAAGTGTAGATATACTTTTAGAAATATAAATATATATTTTTTACGTTTTTAAAACTGTATATACATCTTTTTAGAAATATACATACATATTTTTGTATTTTTAGAAGTATAATAAGTATTATTTACTTTTCTAGAAGTATATATATGTTTTTTTTTGCATAAAAACGCGTATATATTGATCAAAATCGTAATATAAAATGAGTTTGAGCATCTTTCTCATTGTCTTTCCATTATATATATATATATATATATATATATATATATATATATATATATATATATATATATATATATATATATATATATATATATATATATATATATATATATATATATAGTGTGTGTGTGTGTTTTTAATTGATATAATACGTGTTTATATGCAAAAAAACGTATTTATATTTCTTAAATATAAAAATACGTATTTGTATGTAAGTGTGTGTGTGTAAATATATACACACTTTTAAAAATATAAAAACACACATTTATACTTCTAAAACGTATTTATACCTCTTAAAATTTTATTCATACTTTTAAAAGCATAAAACTACATATTTATACTTCTAAAAAAACTTATTAATACTTTCTAATAAAATACACGTATTCTTCTAAATAACATATAAATGTGTTTATACTTATAAAAACATATTTATATTGCTAAAGACGTAAAAGTTTGTATTTTTATACCTAAAACAACATATTTATACTTTTTAAAATGTATTTACTCTTATATCTGCAACAAAACATATACCTTAATATATGTGAAATCGTACAATAATTAAAATCATAAGATCAAATGGTAGATTCTTCCTTTAGTATTTTTCAAGTTTTTTAAAGAATCAGTAAACACTATAATATATTACATAACTCATATATATATATATATATATATATATATATATATATATATATATATATATATATATATATATATATATATATATATATATATATATATATATATATATATATATATATATATATATATATATATATATATATATATATATATGGCCCGGTTCCGGTGAGGACTCGCGAGGACACCTTAAAAAAATTGAAAAAAATATAAAAAAAATACAAATCATAAAATCGAAAATAGTACTATATCATTATAAAAAAAATTTGAAAAAAAAATTTGCATCATTGCAAAACGTAATGATGCAATTTTTCTGTTTTTATTTTGGATCATTATATCATTATAAAAAAAATAATGATCGAAAAGTTTTTTTTTTGAATCTTTTTTTTCTCCGATATAGTACTATGATCCATTTTATTATTTATATTTTTTTTATTTTTTTTTTCAATTTTTTAATGTGTCCTCGCAAGTCCTCACTTTAAGAAGAGTCATTACCCAATCATGATTATATATATATATATATATATATATATATATATATATATATATATATATATATATATATATATATATATATATATATATATATATAAACATCAACATGATTATATTGAAAAGATTGAAAAATATAGGGCAAAATGCAGTAAAGCCCAACTAATTATCATACATTGTTTAGAAAAAACCTTAAATTTTATTTACATTCAAAAAAACCATTACACTATTATTTATCTTTCAGTAAAACATAAATAGCCGGTTTTCTTATAAAATGACCGGATAAAGTAATGACATGGCATAAAGAATATCTCTCCCTCCATGTCTTCGCCTTACTTGGGCTCCAAAAAGCTTCAGCAGGTCACCAAAGGTTCGACCTCCACCGCCACCATGTATCAAGCAACAGGTGAGGCTCCAGGAACCGCCGGTTACATTCATATCATCGACATCAAAGGCAAAGTCTGGCTCTGACTGCTGCACCAGATCTAAACTTAACCTCGTTACAAGAGGTTGCCAAGAGTTTTAAGCAGTGCCGACGGCTTCGGCTCTGGCCACTACCTTCTTCCCAAAATATCACCCTCCACATCTCTGCCGCCACTTCCACAACCTCTGCTCCACCCCACAAACCACCATCGATTGTACTTCCTCACCACCTCTCATCGCCGCCACCACTGCCGGTAACAACCGTTGCCCAATCCTTCTCTTCTACCGTTCTCCGCCAAATACATCCCTGTCAACGTTATAAACGATGAACCGTACTCTTCGACGACATGAACTCTCTAAAACAGTTCGATAGAAAATACTGGCGAACATTCTTCGACTCTCGTGTCAGTCGCCACACCAGCTACACCAGCTGGCCATACGGATCCAACATATGGCAAAAAAGAATGGGTTCTACTGGAAATTGACATCGATGATATCATAAACGCCTCCGAATGGTCCAACCTTTCGGCCGCACTAGAGGCTGCTTGTATTGGAGATTTTTTAGTCTACTTCCATTTTTTTCTGTTTCCATTTCCACTTGCTTTTGCTTGAATGGTCCAACCTTTTGTCCCCACCGACCTTTCAAGAACTCAGTGAAATATAAAATTGGATCCTAAATAAGCATCGTGATACATTAATACATGTTTGATCAGTTTTGTTGGACTTGATTTTGTTAAATTTAATAGCACCGTACATTTTTTAGGGTTTGAATCATCCAAAAGTCAGGGAGAAAAAATGCAGGTGTGAAAAGAACTCTCTGCATCCTAACTTTAAGCAGTTGTCTACGTATTATATCAACTGGTTGTTTCAATGGAAAATCTACACTTTGGCTTAAATTAAAAGGTAATTTATAGTTAGGATGGTTTTTCTAAACCTAAATAAAGTTGACGTAAATAGTGAGCCTCGCATGTTACTTGATACATGGTGGCGGTGGAGGTCGAACCTTTGGTGACCTGCTGAAGCTTTTTGGAGCCGAAGTAATCGGCGAAGACATGGAGGGATCGAGAGAACATTTTTTATGGTCCGAATAGATATGCCTTTCGAGAGCAACGAAGACATTGCAGAAAAAGATACCGGGTTTAGTTTGAGGAGAATGGTAGGATGTAAAGGTGGTTGAAGCTATCCTAATGAAGAAGAAGATACCCAGCTATATTTTTTATGCCATGTAATCACTTCATCCGGTCATTTTATAAGAAAATCGGCTATTTGGATTTTATTGAAAGGTAAATAATAATGTAAGGGTTTTCTTGAATGTAAATCAAATTTAAGGTTTTTTCTAAACATTGTATGATAAATGATGGGCTTTTTTGCATTTTGCCCAAAAATATAAGATATGGTATTTTTTAAAAAGATGGGAGGGGAGCACATGAGATGGGAAGCAGTGGGCCTTGATTCGTGGTAAAATACATAAATGCTGAATTAACCAACTACCCAAGAATGTGACTCATCAAGTATAAATTATTTGATCATAATACTTACGTCAATATAGCATCTTTGACATACGTAATCATTATCAAAAACCCATGTTGCTTATTCTTTTGAAGATAGTATTTCCAATCCAATATTTAATCTTATTTTCTTTTATAATTTCTTATACATTTGGTACAATATTTCTATAGTTTAATATAAGCATATAGTATAACATAAAATGTGGCAGTGTCGATAACTTTTTATATTAAGTCGGTTTCGAAACTTAACGTTAGTTGGACTTTTAAATTTAAGTTTATATTATTATATCTTAAATGCAATAGTTATTAATCAAAATATCATGTGATATAATTAAGTTTTATTAATAAAAAGTTTAAATTTTAGCATTTATGTTTTGAATGTGTTTAAAAATTTAGAATTTTTCTAATAATTTAAAAAAATAACACAAATTTATAAACTTAATATATATATATATATATATATATATATATATATATATATATATATATATATATATATATATATATATAATTAAAATGCATAATTTAACCTATAAAGCATATCAATTATATTTTAAATGTAAAAAAATGTTGCTTTTGATAAACTGTATAATTTATAAGAAAATGAATGCATTAAAATATATGTTTGTCATAAAAAATGGTGAAATGAGTTGAAGATGAAATGTTATTTGTGTTGTTATTTTTATATTTCTTTGTAGAAATAGTATTATAGATTGTGGATGATTAAGATTAATATATAAAAGTAGGGATTTGATTATATTTAGTTTTTATAAAATTTAACAATTAAAATATATTGTAGAAACACTACAAGAAAAATGTTAATTAGTGACAAGAATGATTTGGTCACTAACAGTAGAAAATTTTGTCACTAAAATGATTAGTGACCAAGATTCCAGTCGTCATTTTTCGTCACTATAGGTCCGTCACTAAATTAATTTAGAGACCAAAATTTGTAAGTTGTCACTAAATAGTGACCAAACATAGTAGTCACTATATCTGTGACGACTTAGCTTGTCACTAAATATAGTCATTAATAATTGAATATCGTCACACTTTTTTACATTTAGTGACCAAATGTATGGTCACTAATTAGTTATTTTTAGAGACCAAGAAAAAGTAGTCACTAATCATTTTATTGTTAGTGACCCAAAAAAGTAGTCACTAATTATGGTATTACAAAAAAAAAAAAAAAGAACATTTGGGTTGCCTCTTTCGGTTCCGATTCCGGTCCTGGTCCCGGGACCGGGACCCCGGTCCCGATTTTGAAACCGATTGCGATTTTGATTTTGATACCGATTCCGGTTCCGGTCCCATTTCCGATTCCGATCCCGGTACCGGTCTCGGTCCTGTTTCCGATTCCGATTCCGATTCCGATTTTGATACCGATTCCGGTTCCGGTTCCGGTTCCGATCCCGGTCCCCATTCCGATTTTGATACCGATTGCGATTGTTTTCCAAACACAAAATTTGATAAATTATATAATGACATACTATTTTACTTTAAAGCAATGTACCATGAGAAGTTGAGCCAATGTTCTCTTCTCGAACAGAATCAACTTCATGCTCTTCTTCTTTATAATCTCCTTCACGTCCTTCTTCGTAATCTTCTTCATGCTCTTCCTCATCTTCATTTTGCGAGAGTGATTTCATTGTTTCATCAGTAGGTAACACTTCATCTTGCAACCTAAAATTAGTAGGCCCCTTATGAATCTTAGGATGCAGAGCATCATGACTACTACTCGTGCTACTAGACTTCTGAAGGTCGGACCTCTTCAATAACCCTTTTCCGGGACCAACCATCTAAGTAAAAATAACAAACTTTTAATGGTGATTAAAAGATAGTTGCATAAATATATAATTCCATGTATATTGTTAGAGAAAATACCATATTTGAAAAGTTAGTATTCTTAAACTTTTGTTGAGTTGGCTTCTCCATTGCATGTTGACCCTGAAAACCATATTCAAGAATTTAAAAAATTTGATGTAAGGCTGGCTTAAAAAAATAAATTACCTCAACGCGGTTGTAATCTTTTATAACAGAAAACTCGTTTTCAAGTGGACAAGAAGTAGAAGTGACACGGTTACCAATTTTCAAAGAAGATCCTCCACCCATCAGACCCTGACAATAACATTACAAAAGATGATGTTAAAACAATAGCTAAAATAGCAACTTATTATCGAAAATGGAAATCCAAAATAATATACAATTTGAATGATTATGGACTTACAGAGTATATCTTTTGTTTCTTATGAGAAGCTGAAATAGATGAACTTGGCAATTGATCATCAATAGAATGTCGTGTGTTTTTCATCCCAATTTGAGAATGAGAAAACTTGTTTTGTTTCGTGACAATATTCGGTAATGTCTTTGCCTTCTTCATTTGATAGTCTTAATTCTTTAGTCTTCCTGAAAGAAAGCATTATGCACTTCAAATTTATTTCTTATAAAGACGTTATACTTTGAAAATCTACCCAATTATAACTTTGAAAGTAAAATGCTATAATAAACATATTAATGGAAGTACATTGCTATTTCTTGCATTTAACCCAATATATTAGCCAAACATAACATAAAAGAATACCTTCTCGTTAAGAAAGTGTGCTGAAACAGAATTCAATGAGTAGGAACTTAATTTATAATCCATTTGCATAGCCTGCAAATATAAAACAAGGAATCAAAACCTGTTATTTATCCAAATACATTCACTAATTTGTTCAATAACATTTTATATGAGAAATTACCTAAAGTAAATCAAACTGAACTCTCCCTTCGAATGTAACTTCTTTACTTTCCCTTGAACCATACTGTCTGCAATGCAAATCCAGTATTAGAAAAATTCAAATCACGAAAAAGATTGTTTAGTTTAATCATAAAAAAACTTAACATATTTTTAACAAAAATCATGTTTCATAAAGACAGTGAAATAAGCAAAATATCCATTACATAAAAATTATAACTTTAAAAGCACCATTCAATAACATAAACTATGTAATGCTTACGGGATGCTATTATTAATGAACTCTGAACCAAATATATCACTGACTAGTAATCAAGTCTTTTATTTTGAACTTTTATTCTGAACTTGAAGAAGAGTAGAAAGGCTGAACTTTTATTCTTTTGTTACCATTTTATTTGTCTTCCATTGCACCTGTTATCAAATTAATTTAAAACCTTATTTTGTTGGATAATTAATTCATTATCAATTTTATCATAAAAAATAATTACCTCTACTAAGAATGGATCCTTGTTCTTGATGTACTCTCATTTGTACATGCTTTTTGAGTTATATCATGTAATGCAACACTTAAGCCATCGACCATATCCAATGGGACACTACCTCTTGTTAAGGATAGTTGATCTATATTCAAATCAACAGTTAGGTTTAAATGTAAAAAAGAAGGTATGAATTGGGATAAAACATCTTTTTTCTCTGTTTAAGAGCCTTAATAGATATTGAAAATATGAATTTTGACAATTAAGTTGCTATTAAGTCAAAAGAAACAGCACTTTGTCAAATTAATTTAAAAAAAAAAAGCCTTGAGAGCAATAACTTAACAATTTATACAAAATGGATTTTACCTAAATCTTTCCTTGCTTGTTCTGTTTTCCCCTGTTCTTGCAACTTCATGTACCTTTCATGAGCCCTCTATTTTCCCCTGTTTCTCTGTTTTTGCAAAAGGGCAATATGGTAAATAACTAAATGCAACCAAGTAACTCGTTTTCTTCTTTTTTATATGCACAAAGCTAAAGCCCTTTCAAGATAAATCATACTCAGGAACTTAAACATCATTTTATTCGTGAATATTGGCATATTTGTTAAAAAATCAATATTGGCATTTTTTTGCAAATTTTGATTTTATATTTTACTTTTACTTTTTTATTGTGTTTCCTCTTTTTTGTGCCTAATTTGGTGACTATTTAGCGGAAATTTTAAATAAAAAGTAAATTTCCAAGTAAGCGGTAATCCAGCAACTGCAGGAATGGTTTGGAAAGCTCCAATGGGTTCAAATGCATGGGAAACATATCGAATTCTCCAAGGTTATATAACATTATAACTTCCTACTTTCATTTCTTTCTATTACAGCATTCTACTTTGAAAAATCTACCAATTACAGCAATGCTAGATTGTCATTTAAATACCAAGCAACTTTCACTTCCATAATTGAATATATTTTTCCAAGTATAAGAAAAAAATTGAAAGTGCAATGCTACAATTGGGTACATTTCTCAAAGTACGATGTCTTAATGAACAGGAAGACCAGCTCCTGGTAACGAGCTTACAGACGAGTTTAATGTTCTTGAAGCTGGTCTTTTGAATGCAGTGTCTTTAAACAAAGGTAGTCATTTCCGTATTTTTCTTGAAAATAAATGTTTTTTACTTTTTAGCAATTATCTTTTTGTTTATTATTTAAATTTCACTTCAGGGTGTTACAAAGGACAAGAAACCATATCCAGATTAGTCACATACGATGGCATAAAACACAAGTTATGGGGCATTCAACTTTCATCTCTGGTGGACCCCGGTAGTCCAATTACAGTTGAAGCAAATGATTAAAACTAAAAAAAAGAGTCTGTGAAGTAGTTTCCATGTGTAGAATACTACCTTATACCATGTTTGGCTTTCTAGTCCATGTTTTTGCTCTAACACCTCAATTATTGCATATATGCTCACTGTATCAATAAATGTAACAATTAAATGTTTCTGAACATCTTTGATTATATAACAATAATCCATTATGGCTAAATCCTAATATCCATCAGGGTTATTTCCTTAAAGATGTTGATCGTTTTTGACATGGTACAGAATATCAATCAAAGCTTGTGGTTTAAGTACATATTTAATGCTAGATAACAATGGTGGTGAATGAAAGCAACAACTCATGACTACTTCACTTCTGCTTATTTTCTAAAACTAAGTGAAAATTTAAGTACTTTCATAAATCAATTTTATCATTGGCACAGTGGATGTTTACAGCCTTTAATACACCTGCTATGAAACCAGAGTGAAGCAAATCATGACTAATTCATAACATTAAATGGTGCGGTTTCGATTTTACAATCATCAACAAATTTGTTACCAATTGCTGAAAAAGTAAAGTTAATTAGTGGGGTGTATAGATACTATTGTGTTTATGGTTATTTAAATAATTTATTTTTTAACAATGACAAACTGGTATGGGATCTGCATCAACTAGCTACATATCTCTTTTATGTATTTATATATATATATATATATATATATATATATATATATATATATATATATATATATATATATATATATATATATATATATATATATATATATATATATGTGTGTGTGTGTGTGTGTGTGTGTGTGTGTGTGTGTGTGTGTGTGTGCGTGTGCGTGTGCTACTTATGAATAATTGTTGAGCATGATCTTTTGAAACCCCATGCAATTGTTACATAAACATAAAAATTTAGAATTAAGAACTTATTCTTCAAAAGGACAATCATTGTAGTAATTTGAGTAGTAGGTTCACAAACAAAAGCTATTGATGACGCAAACATCTTTTTATTTGTTTAAAGAAATTAAACTTACCAAACCTCGATTGCTTTATAAAATGTTTACTAAACATTTGAAGCTTGACTTTACAATTTTCTAAAGAATTGCATTGTAATTAATCAAGCTTCCTCCCAAATATGTCAGCGCACCAATTTGAATATGATGACATCTATTAAAATACGTTAGATGTTCATATATACATGTTGGCCTAAATCTTACATTCAATTGACATCCACAATTTGTAATCAAATCCAAAGTTGCAGTTTTAAAATTCCATGAAGATTATAACGAGTGCATGATTTTAAATGGATGCACTTAATTCTTGGAAATGTGGTATGTTAAATCAATGTCGAGTGAGAGTTTTTCTTTGTTTATGACTTCATTTGACGTATATTTCTCATAACTAAACAACTTCATGAAAATCAAGATCTACCTTAGGGTTGTAATGGAGATCCTTTGGTGACTAATAAATCTATAATTTTCCATATCGGTGTCTATACAAGAAACGTGAACATCTGCTAGACTCTAATCAATAAATAAACAACTCTAGCACTTCTTACGTTTTTGAGCAAGTCTACAAACCAAAAGGGTGAGAGGGTGGCATTAACTTTAAGGGGTCAAAGGAAGGAGACACAAATTAAGATGTCAATTGTCAAATGATTGTCACCACAAATACTAAAGTTCTTTTTATTAATATGAGCCAATCTCAAAACACTTCAAGTGATGGGGATACACATGAGATGGGAAGTAGTGGGCCTTGATTCTTGCTAAAATCCATAAATGTTCGAATTAAACAACTACCTAACAATGTGACACATCAAAAATAACTTATTTGAGCATAATACTTACGTCAATATATCATCCTTGACATACGTAATCATTATAATAAAAAAAAACCCATGTTCCTTATTTCTCGAAGATAGTATAGTCAAATCCTATATTTAATCTTATTTCCTTTTATAATTTCTATTGAATTTGGTATAAATGTCTATAATTTAATATAAATATATAGTAGAATATAAAATATGGTAGTGTATATAACATTTTATATTAAAATGTTGTCGAATGTTTAATGTGACAATTCTGGTCTTTTAAATTTAAGTTTATATTATTATATCTTAAATGTAATAGTTATTAATCATAATTTCATGTGATAAAATTAAGTTTATATTAATTAATAAAAGGGTTAATGTCTTATAAAGTTGATAAATTTTATCTCATGTACATATCTAGTCACTTATGTTTTTTGTACACATATGATCATTAAACTTTTTTTTGGTACAAATTTAGTCACTTATATTATTTTTTTAAACATATAACCATTAAGCTTGTTTTGTCTGTACACATTTAGTTGCTAATATTTATGGTCATGTGTGTACAAAGTTAAATAGTTTAATGGTCATATGTATACAGAAAGAACAAGTTTATGGTTATATGTGTACAAAAAAAACAA